>OY744604.1:36162449-36237449 GCA_963556255.1 Allolobophora icterica
CGGCAGCGCCCTCTGATGGCAGCTTTTACAACAGGAAACCAGCGTCTGGCCAAGTGAGGTAATCGGAGCACGGCCTTTGCCCAGTCAAGCGTGGTTCCTTTGTGTCCCAGTGCTTGGCAATTTAAGAGCTCGCTCTACGAACCACCTGCTGCCATTGTGTTACGACGGGCAAATTAAAGCAGCAGATGGCATGGGTTCGCCAGCTTTGGAATGGGGGAAGGAAAGTAATGGCTAGGGTCAAGAGGAGAGAGTAAGAGAGGGTGGAGTTTGAACGAGAAAAGAAGGGACGTGGTTTAGTGTGGGCATACCGGTTGAAGACTAGCTAAAGGAAGCAGTTCTTACTGGGAAGTGATTCAAGTGATAATAGATGAGACTGCCGGAAAGGAAGGAATGTCAGTAGGTCTGGTCTGGTCTCTTCTGAGAGGGGTTGAAGTTAGCCGAAAAGAAGGATGGGGTTTAGTGTCTAGGATGAGAGGACACCTGAAGGAAACTGTTGTTACAGGAATTTCTCTGTCGATGAGAACACCAGAGAGGAAAGAGTTGTGGCGGTCTGGAATCTTCGCTCGCAACGGTCTACAGCCATGAAAGCGGGTTCTCACCTCTGAAGCAAGTTCATTGATACCAATCGATGACCTGTTATGAACTTTCGAAGAACTACTAAGTATGGCCGCCTGATGTGTGAGATCTCCGGAGAAGCCAGGCTGACTCAACCGACAGAGAACGGTTAGCAAAATTAATTTGGTAGACTTATAATCTGTCTGTATGTTTCTGGGAAACGCTGACTTTTCCAGTTTATCCGTATTTCTCTGTATTCTCTGTATATGGTTTCAGTCTGTAAGCAACTGGTCAATGTACCTACATATTATATCTACTTTCTTATGACAAAACCAGATGATGAAATGCTAGTTTTATCTCAGCTTCAGCCAACAGATAGGCCTAGCACAAGTGCGATTGGCTGACGAAGGTAGGCTATATATAGACGTACGATCAACTGACTGAATTATCATCTCGAAAATCGGAACTGAGCACCTCGTCCTATTCGACAAATCGTAGTCTTTCGCGAAGTGCAGGTCGCGCGAAGTGCAAACTGTTGCATGTGGTCAGATTGCACAAGCCCGGCCTGCAGGTCTGCGAAAGTGCTTCGTCCCGTGAACTGCTCTTCTCTATTTCGTAAAACGCCGGAGCTAAAAAAGAACGGTACCGGGTCGTTTCTGTGGGTTACTACATGCATCATTCAAAGCGTGTCATTCGGAACGATATAGTGTATACTGTTTACCGTCATCGAGAAATACATGTAGTTCTTGTAAATATGAGGAAAACTGTTAGCTTCTCAGATACTTTACAAGGAACTGGAAGAAATAATGAGCTTAGGAGAGTTGCAATCCTGTCGGTCTTCACATGTGTCTGGATTCGAACAATTCCCTTGTGTAATCCAAAGGGTTTACTGTTGACAAGCTATGCAACCTGTTTGAAAAGACCACCTACAGTAGTTGGACTATTATTATTCGAAGCCAATTTGTGTACTATTCGACTGCTGTCGGTTTTATAAGTAGCCTACTTGAGTCGTTTTATCAGCGTTAATGGCTTACGTCAACTGAAGCGGACTATGTTGACAAAGAATTCATTCAGTTCAATTGGCCGACCTCATTCTATCAGCAGTTACTCCGGAGCTAAAAGGAAACCGAGTCGTTTTTGTCGGTTGCTACATGCATTTGTGTTTACTCAGAAGCATAGGCGTAGACTCTGGGGGGAGCCTGGACACGTGCCCCTCCCTCCCCAATAATTGAGATTTACTGTACACCCAATGCAACAAATGTAAAATGAATTACCAAATGCCCCCAACCACAATATTTTGGACAAGTTTATGCCAGTGCTCAGAAGGATCCTAAAACTCAAGGAATATGCTTTTGAGGATTGGCCCTAATTATCGATCAACGTAGACAATAGCTTAATTAAAATAAGCCGTGGCTCTTAATTTATTTTCATCTGTTTCTCTTTGGTGTTGGTTTATACGTGTGTCTAGTTGTGTGCGAATAGGCCTACGTTTGTCTGTGTCTATCTTGTCTGTCTGATAGTCTGTCTGCCTGCCAGTTTGTCTGTCTCTCTGTTGAAGTCTTCGTCCGGGTATTAAATCAACACCGTTCAGTGAAGAAGGGCAATTTGTTATCACATTAGGTCTTTATAGGTTTCAAGGAAGGACTCGTACCCCTGTCATCTTTTCTTGTTCTTTGAACTGTCGCGTCACCCTTTGCATTGGCTACCCACTCAGGCCGAGCATTTATCAGAAGAATCTAACAGGGTGTGTTGACAATGGCTTTAGACGCAGTGGGGAGGGGGCAAAGTACGTTCTTGGGGTTTAAATTCTAGCGTGGATTTCCACTGAAATTCATTCAAATGCTGACCTTTGCAACCTATGGTTACATTTATTTAATTTTAGTTCAAATTCTTCTGGTCAAAGTCGAACTCCAATAATTAAGAGCTCTGTAAATGTTTTGGTCTGGTGTGTTAAGATGGTTATGCACGTCTTTGAAAATGATAATTGAAAACTCATTACCAGAAAAACGCAGCAAAACAGAAATGTGAGACTTGAAGGAATTCTACTAGTTTACGAACATTTCTCCTGTCGATAGCTGGAGACTGGCATGATCAAAATCATCAAGTGATAGGCAAGCAGTCATGGTTACGGTTGATACAGGGTTTGGTGATGTTGCTTAGACAGAGCTATCTTGGCGTCGAATCAGGAAAGCAGGTCTGTTTTGGTGCAAACTTGGTTCCATTGGTCATATTCCAATTGCACTGATCCCGGCCTGCTTGACTTGAAAATGTCTTCGTTGCCAAGTTGGCCTAAGGTCTAAGAAGTCAGACCCTGACCGGATGTAGGCTTGGATGTAGCACGAGACTGTTTACTCTACTAGATAAGCATTTCACAATAATTATCGTTCGCTGTGCTTCTGCTGGGCGGGTTTTCTGGATGACTTTCGCTTGGGTGGTTTGGTGGAAGTTGAAGGATTCCGTTTTAGATTCGTCTTCTTTTGTTGGCGCTTTTTCCAACTCTACAAGCAATCAGAAGAAGGTCAAGTCTATGACTAAGCTGCGTAGTAAGTTTATACCATCTGATGGTTAAGTTAATAACCTGCGTAATAAATTGATAAGCTGTGTGCTAAGTTAATAACGCTGAATAACGCGCTCGTCAAAAACACGTCATAAAATGTAGCTAACGTGTCGTTACGCCTTGCTTTCCTAACACATAGACTACATGCAGAGTAAGCCATTTGGTAAGTCTAACTATTGGCAATTAACTATTTATATAGAAGCTTTAAAACGTGGTCACGTATTAGTATACACCTTAAAAATATGAAAGGGCTTCAATAAAAATAATTAAGGTTCCAAAACCGTAGCCTTTAGTACTTAAGAGAAATCGCAATAGGTGGCTACGCTCACCAACTATCACTCCCAGTGTTGATGGTACAGCGTGACACAATAAGTGACTGAAAACTCCTAAGAAATCTGGGTTTCTGGAGGAAAACAGCCTACTGTAAATAGCAAGCGATATGACGTGAGAGCAAGATAATCTGGTACGATATAATTAGTTGTGGTCTTGAGCAGGGGCGTCTACACCATAGAAACCTTGGAGCAAATGCTCCATCCAAGAAATAGGGGGACTGTCAGTGTGTGTGCCATTTTTTGAGGGAAGGAAGGAGGAGGGGGAGAAGAGGGGGGAAAGGGGAAGTTACTCCAATGACTTAGAAGGGATAGACGCCCCATGGTCTTGAGAGAAAAAATTAGTCGTGAGTGCAAGCGAGTGGAACTTGTCGAATCTAAATGTTTAATTACAGGTAGGCCTACATGCAGTCATGCACATTCTCAGCGAAATCCTGCTGAGATCACCTTACTTCAAAGGCCTATATATTGCTTAAGGAAATATATTGCTGTGCGAACACTGTGCTTCACTGAGAGACGTGTGAACCTTGAGAGAGCGGTTCACTGTTGGTCTAGAGAGGGCGTGAGAATCCTGTGAGATTAGGTTTCACCAATCGCTAGACTCGCTTTTGTTGCGCTCAGGGTGAGACAACAAAAAGCGACCGGCTATTCAAATTCGCTGCACGACTTACATGTCTGCACGAACTGATATCCCAGTGTGCACCTGTACATTTCGATATGCGCTACGGTAGTCGCGCTTGGTTTGTGACCTAACGGTTGCAGATTCGATGCTGCTGGTTGGCTTCCGTGCAACGACCCTTGTTATTGAGCATACTTGTCTCCGGTATCAAGTAGGAGACTTTTGTGTCGACGTAAAACTGAAAAGTGACTTAAGCTCTGCGGTGCATTGGCCTCTGGTGCAGGAACTTGGGATTCTCCATTGCCGATTCCACAGATTCAGTATCGCTCCAATCTCTTCCAAAACCATTGGCTATTATAGTGCTGTAGCTTCCACGTGTGGAATTATTAGGCTAACATTGCTAATAGGATAATATTTCATATTGTATCAAGTAGTTTATACAGATGTATTATATATCACTTTGTATCATGTATCATCATTCTCATTTCTGTATACTATAGTGTCAGACCCGTACAATGCCTTTAAGGTAATTGCTATCTGGCGAAGATAACTGTTCATATGTAATCCACAGGTCAACCCAGACTCGACAAAGACAGCCAGAGGAAACTCGCGTGTCTAACCTATCATAATTATATCAAAGGGAGCGACCATGTTGCCATACTCAAGAAACCGATGAAAATGGAATAACTCATTCACACCCATATCTCTGCCGTCGTTAGAACGGTAGATGATATTAATTATCGACCTGATTGGTTGAAGTGCTCATATAATTCATCTCAGACTAGTGGATAAAACTTCTGTAACTTAAGAAGACATGGTAAAAGCATTCTTCCTTTGCGGCTTTCGACACCTGACACTTAACTTTTAAGTTCTAGAATAGATGGAATAAACAAATAACAGACATCGCTACACCCTACTGTAGCATATCCAATGTCAACTTGTCTCGGCACATCTGTCGCATGTTAGTTCATTGAGGCTTTGCCGGCATTGACTATTATAGTCAACTTTTCTCCACTCACAGTATCTCATTACTCAGCCTCAAACTATTTTTGGATGCAGCACACATAAACACACAGATGGTGTTTTATTCCACAGTGATTGCGCTTACAGCTGCGTGGCCTGGCACAAATGGAAAACGGCAGAGCACTAATATAAATGCATGTATAGTTGTATACGTGTATATTCGTATGTATATATTCCTATGCATAAATGTGGGAGGATGTAACTGCATTCGAGTTTAAGTAGTTGCGTTGATATCTGATAAAATTGAGTAGTAACTGTTGTAAGCATCAGGTGATGGCGCAAATTATGATATTATGAGTAAGAATGAGTTGAGTTAAATTGTCGAGGTCTGCTGACATGAGATGTAAAGGCATAATATGCTTAATTGTTAACTTATTAATGATAGACATAAATTGTTGTTACAAACTGATCCTGTTCGGCCTGTGACTACAATGCCTCTGAGCTCTCACAATTAACTTCAGGGCCATGAAAATTAGGTGCCTTACACATAGACACAACGTATCTTTAAAAGCTATATATAGTAGTTCGAATAGACTGCTACAAGCTTATACACTTCATGATTGTGTACATTTGTCACCTTTGGCTACGAGTGGACAATTAAATTTACAATGTTATGCGCCTATGCAAACATCACTTTAATACTTCAATCCTACAGAATAGTATGTATACTTGTGATTAAACCTCTTTTGGATGAACTCACTCAACGAAGACGTTGACTATTTGAAGACGTGAAAAGGCTTGCCTGCTGACTGGATATCAATCAATGCAATAAAAAATGCGAAGTGGGATGATTAGGCAAAGTGAATTAAGACCTAAGGTTAGTGGGCTGATGATTTCATAGTACAGCCTACTAAATGAACCTGGCTGGCATACACATCACTTTAGAACGGTACAAATATCTACAGTAGGCCTATCTGGCATCAGTATATTATATAGATATTGGCCTAGTAGGGGAGAGTTGCCATAAATGGACCACCTAAGGGAAACCGAGGTTTACTGAATGAATGCTACCGAATTTCTAAAAGGAAATTATGCCATATGATGGGTTGATTATTCAAGTATGTTGTTAATAATCAAGGGACAGATAGTATTCGAGCATTTCTGAAAAATAACTAAAACAACTTGAGCTCCAATAAGTCCAATCAAGGCAACCTGTTTCCTTAAATGGACCACATGGTGTCCTTGATTGGACCAGTTGCCCTGAATGGGACATATTATTTTAAAGACGTTTTTTAAAGATAATGTGCAGTAAAAAAAACACTTTAAACGTTTTAAAACACTAATTGTCTATAACATGCAATAAAGGCGTCTGTATCTATAACTGTCAAAATACTATAAAAGTAGTAGAAGCCCTTTCATATATAGAAACCAACTTAATATATGACTAATATATCCACTGCCAGTAAACTAATTAGGTGTACATTGTCAGAATCACTAGTTATATATAGACTATACATAGTTAACTATAGACTACTTAATTACGACTAAATGATTAGTTAAGTATTTTATTAATACTTAGTTACAACCATTTGAGTCTAACACTTAATAATCAATAGGGGCCTACTTAGAGGAATTACACACAGTTTGCACAGATGAACACATCATCATCAAGCAGTCCCCACATTTTTTTACTCGTTGACATCTACATATATACAGCTGAAAGAAAATGTTGTTCGACATAATACAAGCCAATGGAACTTATTATTATATAAATAAGCACCTCAAGCACAGTATAACATTGCAAGTGCCGGTGTCCTTAAAAGGACCACCCCAAATTATCGGTCCAATTCAGGAAACTAAGTGTGGTCCATTCCAGGCAACACGGACTACTTTTGCTAACACCGCGATAGTTCGACCCACGCCAGTCTTAGCCTAAAAAACACTTATTGTCGCTCAAACATGAAACCTGGCTATAACTAAAACAAGTTTGATTGAATTTTTAAAAGCTGATCTTAAATGTATATCCTCGTTGTCAGGTACGGCTAAAAATAGATCAGACCTACATGAAATAGAGTTTTAACCGCCATTTAATCAATATTTAGTATTCCGTAAAACTGCCTACGTCGATACGATCAATATTCAACTGCGCAAGAATACAACAGTTGAAAACGAAGTTAAATGGGTATCTAGGGTGTAAATCGGCTGCGGTCCAATTAAGGCAACGGTCAATTTGGGGCAACTCTCCCCTAGTAGATAATGCTATGTAGTGATATATTCACAAAATATCGCATTAAATTCCGTGAATTCGAGTCATCCCATACAGCACAAACAATGAAGTGACAAAGGTAATGTAATGTGAACTGGATGATTTATGGAGCATCTAAAGAAAAAGATACTTGTAGGTCGCTTCACACTGTGAATTGCCATCGAGTTTTTACCTGAATAGCCTTGTGAAACTGTTTCCTCCAAGGAA
Source organism: Allolobophora icterica (assembly GCA_963556255.1). NCBI lineage: Eukaryota > Metazoa > Annelida > Clitellata > Crassiclitellata > Lumbricidae > Allolobophora > Allolobophora icterica. The sequence continues at coordinate 36,169,946 of OY744604.1, forward strand.
GAACGCGACAGTCCGATTGGCAGACGAGGCTCCTCTTGGCCGTTCGCTCCTGTCCGAGGATCAGATAGTCGTCGTTGAGTCTGTACGACTCGAGAGAGTGAAGACCACTGCACTGTCCGACCTTTTTGATTGACCTTAACGAAGACAAAACCGTCAACGATTGGTTGATATTGAGTTGGACGGAAGTAGACGTCTTGAAGACCTCTCTGACCAGAAGACCTAGGCTCAGCTGACCGTTTGCAATCGTCTGTGCTTTCAGCAGAGTCGCACGAATGACTGCAAAAAAACAGTTCATCTTAATTTTACGAGGAAAGTGTTGCCTTTCCAGATATAGTTCCTCATCTCCGCGATTACTGGAAACTCGTGGACCATCATAATAGGTAAAATATTCATATAATTATTCAAATTAAACTCACGAAGAAGCCTTTGGAAAACAGCTGTAAGAATGTGTGTTATGAAAAGAATACGAAAGTAGCAACAAACACTGTCTTGGTGCACAATCAACCATAAACAGATCATTGTGTCTCATGGATACATCAAAATACAGGATACCGTAGCACATAAATGTTCCCCGACTGTTTCCAACCGCACATTATGACAATACTTGCACTAGGTTAATTATGTCTCACGCCTATAATACATTGATGTAGCTTATTTTGTTACATGTGAAAACACAGATTACTCCGAAGAAAAGGCATAGCAGTTAAACCACTCATTATTTTCTAGCACGTCCTAGAGTCAGGGTGCCCGAAAAAGTTAGGCCTTGTCTAGGAAATGATCAATCAGCAGTGTTTAATCTAGTCCCCCTCTTCTGGGAGGGGAAACAAGGTTTCTGGGGGACCAACCAATTTTATTCCATTTCATCCATCAAGAGTTTCAGACTTTTTCAAAACTTTGAGGGGAAACAAGGTTTCTGGGGGACCAACCAATTTTTTCCATTTCATCCATAAAGCGTTTCAGACCTTTTCAAAACTTTCATCTTGTCATCTTTTTTTAGTCATTCGTCCACCTGTTTCCAGTTTTCTATTATGAGAATTACTCTCTCAAAAAAGGAATTCGTCTCTGAAAAAGTTTATTAGTCGCCTCTCGAAGTGTAAACCATATATCCTGGGGGGAATTTCCCTCCCCAAAAAGGTCTCTACATTATAATATTACTGGCCTCTGGGGGAAACATAAATCCTGGAGGGGGAATTCCCCCCCCCCAAAGACGTCTAGATTACTCACTGATCAATCAGTCAACTCTACACATTGGCAGGCCTATAGGTTTCGTCTTGTGGTTTTACTAACCAAAGTGGAACGATTTTCCATTATGACTTTTCCTGCTGACTAACTTGGAAAGACTTGGACAATCTACAAAGAACGAGTGATGAACAATGAGTGGCCTTGAGTAAGAATTTCATATTTCTATAAAGAATTCACGAATTAGCTTTTTTTTACCAAATATACATCCATTGATCGCATAAGTGATTGCTCGAGCTTGTTGCCAGAATAGGCTGACGTTTTGCTTGGCAAGCTCACCATTAACAAATGGGTTACTTTAATTCTAGGAAAGGTTTTTATCGCGCTATGATTTAGATTCGATGCGACAAAGTTAGCCATTATGGTCACACAAGACAAATCAGAATTCGGACTTGGGACTTAGAAATGAGAGTCAGACTCATTGGCAATCTGCCATCCAGCTATCCAAGATTCACACTGTCATCGGGTATGGCATGAAGTTGCTTGTAGGCTACTTCTCTGCCAGCATGCACTCGTGTACCCATATTTGACCCAAACTATACCATACTAGGTCCGCATAGATGATCCCATATGCCTATGGAAATGCTGGCAGGTTATTACTCTTGTAAGGATCATGAAAAGAGTTTCACAGTTATTTTAAAACAAAGAGCATAACAGCTCGAACCAAACACGAGGCGAGGATTGAATATCGCAAACACGTCAAGGGAATGGAACCATTGTATGAGTCAGAAACCAGTGATGAGATTAATTAATAATGGTGATGGTCATAATGGAGATCGTGCTAGCGATGATGATGATGATGATGATGATGATGATGATGATGATGATGATGATGATGATGATGATGATGATGATGATGATGATGGAAGAGGTGGTGGTGGTGGGTGAGAATACTTGTCATTAATCCTAAATGTCTGTATAAATTACATACCCACAGATATTCTATAGAGCTGTGAGTGCCATAATCAGAAATGAATGCACAACCTGTACTTGTCGTATCATTTCTTTTAGCTTGTGGCTCATTTAAGGTCTTTGTTTTTCTTTTTAGGATCATTCGTGCTGCAAAATAAATTTGCAAATTATTATCTATGTCGTCCTCATCAACAACGTCATTATCAACAATTACATCATCCTTGTTGTCGTCCACAGCATCAACATCGTGTTTGATCACCACCGTCATAGCCGTGACTACCCATCTACTACAGTACCACCTCTGCCATGACCATTATCATCATCATTAGTTTCATTAGTGTCATCGTGAATTACTTTAATCGCATTGTTTATTAAGTGCAAATAAAAACTGGCTTGCTATGCTTTAAAGATTTATTTTAAAAATATTTTTACCTCTTTTTGGCGGACTGGAGTTGATCGCCTCTGGTGAGATACAGACGCCTGTCTCGTAGGGCGGCAGACCCTCACATTCAAGGTCTTGTGGCCAGGTGAGGTTGTACCCTTCGATGACCGGTTCACAGCCACGCCTTGCCCTTAAACAGACGTCCTGGCAGGGCGGAATGACGTCCTGACTGAAGTTAACGGGACAGACGGGGGTAAACATAGCACAGAGAAAGAAGAGAAGGACTGGGCTGCAGTTGGTCGACACGAGGGGCTGGTACTGTTCAAGGACGAGAAGGGCGTTCAGTTGGTTCGAGTGGTGAAGGAGATTCGGGATCTGGGTGACGTTGTAAGGCATCGACCGACACATCGGGATCCGGATTGTCTCGCAGGTCGTCCCTGAAACGGACCTCGACAAAGATCCAAGAACCTCGAGGAAGAGGAAGGTCACAACGAAGACGAAGAATGAACCTGGACGTAGATCCATTGGCCAAGTATTTCTACTCATATACTGTAATTAATTACCAATTAGTCATTTAATTGTCAATTAATCACATTTAGACCGTAATCCTGTGTGTTGAAGTACCCTGAATGGTAAAACACTGAATATTGAAAATGACAAATTACAAAATGTTGATCCAAAAGATCCACTCCTATAATAACAACAGAAGATGAAATTTTTTGGTCAATAATAATTAGTAGCATACTTTATAGTCGTTGTAATTTTAGGCTCATCCAACTGTTTGTGTAACTGAGTTGGGTATACAACATCAATAGCTAAAACTATGAATTGTAAAACATTGATTTTGTGAGCTATAATATTTTCGAAATGTTTGAGGTGGAATGAATCTTGATTATGACACAGTTAGACATTTCTGCTATTATAAAGTACCTGACTGCTAAAGCACTTGTCTCTTGAACTATTCAGGCTAAATCTTGAAATTCCTCAATCACTCCAAAGTAATCCTGTAATGCCTTAATTCCACAATGCCCGATCCCTGTAATATTTAAATCTCAGGGCGCGCGATACTCTAGTAGTAGGCCTAATCGTGCCAGACTGTCAACCGAGATGTTGGAAGTTCAAACCCTCGCCAGAGCAGAAATTTGTGTCTAGGCTTCTGCTCCATTTGCGCCCCCTAGCCATCTCTGTTATAATTATTATTAATTAGTAACTTCTATTGCGCCGGTGTCTAATGCACAAGGCATCAACCGATGGCACACCAAAACCAAGCCGTAATCAGGTCAAAATCCAGAAGACTAAATATTGAATCAACCGACCACACACTATTGATTGGAAGATGAGACAGCGACGGAGAGGACCCGCCCTCATATGCTGAGGCTAAGAAAAATGAAGTCGCCAACACTTCATACACACGATTGCCCCAGCTTAAGTGACTGCTACTCTTCTTCTATGTAAACTATCTGAATCCTGTAATTCTTAAATCATTAAATATCGTAATCAATATTTCACGATTTCAAATCTTTTGTTTATTTCTAACGTGGCTTGCATATATAGGTATATATATGTATGTATGTATGTATGTAACTATGTATGTATGCATGTATGTATGTATGTATGTATGTATGTATGTATGTATGTATGTATGTATGTATGTATGTATGTATGTATGTATGTATGTATGTATGTATGTATGTATGTATGTATGTATGTATGTATGTGTGTGTTTTATTTAGTGGCACTCCGTGAAACTAATCACAGGCGCTCTCTATGAAAGCCTAAAGTTAAACGATGTTAATTGACTTTGAGAACAGGACATTTTATCAGATAACAACCAGTAGGGGCCTACTCGCGCACACGTAGCTCAATATTATATATATATATATATATATATATATATATATATATATATATCTGTCTGGTGGTCCAATTCTTTGTGTTTCGTATGACGCCAAGTGGCGACAGCATATCGCATGCCAATTGCGTTAGACTGCACATGATCAGAATAAATAAACATTCACAAACCGCCATCACTAATCAGACACGAGTCGCTCAGACGCTGACACTCCCCTGCCAGACTTTTGTCCGCTGTCAAACCGGTTGTAGGGGCCTACGTCTGAACAATGTCTCTCAACTGGTGATCAAGCTTCGAGTTGAAAAACTCGAGTACTGAGCATACTTTTCGGAGTATCAGCCAAGATAATGGTATGATTTGAAAGATGTTAAACAAAAAAAAACAACTCGAATGGAGGTCCTAGAAAGCGCCTTCGAAGCGGTCTAGTCCTTGACGAAACCCGCCTCAGCCTATGGCAGCCGCTCTTCCTCATCTCTCTTCTCTCTGGCAATCGGACTCAAACCTCCACTGGACCTCGATCTCTGGACTCAGGAGTCAGGACTCATCCATTTAACTGGATGGCTTCATTCCTGCTCATTGTTCAACGAATAAGCTGCTGCCCTGATACGACACATTGTTTGTGAGTGAGCGGCTGACCTGCGATTAGCTATAGAGAAGCGCATTAGAATCTTGGAGTTTACGATTACGATTACTAGTAAAGATAACAATAAAATAGTAAACGTTTTCCATAGCGACCTGGATGGCTTCGTTAATATGCTCATTTTCAATGACTTTATCGGTTGTGATCTTGATGGTGATGATTATTTATGATAGTGGATGTGATGATGGTACTAATTATTGATGTTATTATTGAATATGACGTCAATTTTGAAAAGGTTTGAAATAATGGCTATTGTGATAATGTTGTTAATAAGCATTTCCATTAACTGGTTGCTCACCTCTCCTTGAATCCACAACAGCTTCTGTTGACTATTCGGCAGCCTTATTTTCACCTCTTTATAACAATTTTTAGCATAATTATTTCAAATTCTTTCTTATTTTCTGATATTGGTTACAATTTCTTCTTTTTTAAATCATGAACAGCATCACTTAAAATTATATCTGTACTCAGCAAAAGATAAGGTTCCAGTGAATAATTTGTTTGGGAGGCGCCGCTGCAGCGTGAAGCGGACAGTTAAATTAATCTTTGTCTTCAGGAGAACAGTTTGGCTCTTGGTCTCAATATAAAATCATTCCGATCATGTTTTTAGAGCATAACTTACAGAAAAATACCAGTCAATGTTTCTACCTTGAGGAGACGTGAAATAATCCTGTTATAGGTCTACACAGCGGATAGTTTATCCATCACAAGCGAGTCCGTCCATTTCTGCCAAAGAATTTCACTTTCTAATAGCTACCCGTAAGTGATCTAGTATTCTGTGTGTCAGGCTTCCTGCTGCAGTAACTTTCAACCATGCCTTGCGCTACGTGACGAAGTTCCGATCTAGAGATATTGCACTTGTAAAAACAGAAGACAGCTGGAGTTGGGTTCGTAGGCGGTGGTCCTGCGCGCCGTAGGCCCTAAATGGAGACTATCGGATGTCAGGAAAGACATGGACTAAATTATTTCTCGCTGAACAATATTTTCGACTTAAATTAACCTAAGCCGACCAGCGTTTGCTACATTGGGCATCGGGTTCCGTCTTCAAAGCATAGATGTAATCACACAGGAGACCGAACTAGCGTAGGCTGAATCGCAGCTGCTGCTCAAGGGTTGCCTGCATCCAACAACACACAGCTGATGATGTGAACCAAATGAAACGCTGCTAAATCCATCGATAACCCGGCTGTATGGAACGCCGTAGAGGACATCTGCGTCGATGACAGACATTGTAATTGTAACAATATTTATTTAGCGCTATTCGATAGCAGACTAACCAGAGACGCTCTCTGCTGCGCTAGCCTATATGGTGTTAAATGTCAGTGATGATGATGATGATGATGATGATGATGATGATGATGATGATGATGATGATGATGATGATGATGACGTGGCGGTGGTGGTGATGATGATGATGATGATGATGATGATGATGATGATGATGATGATGATGATGATGATGATGATGATGATGATGATGATGATGATGATGATGATGATGATGATGATGATGATGATACTTAAGATAAGATAACATGTGGCAAAGAAAGATGCGAGAGGAAAACTTACGTAAATGTGATGCGTTTTGGGAAAAGGGACCATCAGTCTCTCCACAGTTACTGAGAAAACTGGCTTTAAAGCAAGTATAGGTCAGTTTGGGTGAAAATGAGTTCTTAGTGATTTCGGATACATTGATATGGCTGGTAAACATTGATTAAAGAAAATTTTCAAAAATCTCAAATTTTATTCTTCAAATGATGACTTTTGTGACAGGCTTAAAAGGGACAATAAGTACCGTGTCATCCTTCCTAATTTTGATAATAGTTTTAGGCAGATAATAATTTTTTAAATGTAGAACTATTTGTACACAAGAATAAAGTGCATGTACAAAACACAGAATAAGGTGATTGTATGGCATTATAAGCTGTGGTTAGTTACTATTTCGTGACGAATTCCGTGGTTAAGTTCTGTGAAAATTTCGCATTATCTTCAGTGATAGCTTAAACTGAAATATCCGAAAACTGTCATTTGCGCATATTCTGTTCTCAATAAGTTTTAAAAATACTTTGGATGAAGATATCAAGTTAATTTTTTCTGCATTTTAATCAGACATTACCAGGGCTGTAGTGGTAAAATTTGAGGTGAGTATACGCTACCGGTGACCAGCGGCGTAAAAAAAATTTGAAGACCTTTTTTTAGGAAAAATTTCAGACTTTTCACCAATTCTCGGAAAATTTTCAGACTTTTTACGATTTTGTCTCTGAAAAAGTTGATGACCTTTTTTTTTTTTTTTTTTTTTTTTTTAGTCATTCGCCCTAAAAACCTTCAAAAACCTCTCTTTTTTGAAAAATTTTCGTTCCCAGAGGTAAGTATACGCTGTATACCCGCGTATACCCTCGTCTACAGCCATGAGTATACGCTCTCAAATTTCTCTAGAGGTAAGTATACGCTGTATACCCGCGTATACGCTCGACTACAGCCCTGGACATTACCCAGGATTATGAATCAATGCCTAACTCCATTTGAGACTTATGGTCCCTTTTCTCAAAACGCATCACAAATTCTCAGCTGCTCAACTAACATCGCCGCTCACCCACCATCATCTCCCTCCAGCCCATCGTTCCAATCACCCATCAGGCGCCCCACTTCAAACTCCTGAATCAGCTGGTGCCGCGCCTAGTTTAAAATAGCGCTTCAGTAACATAGACAACTCAGATATGACCTACACTGTTGGTGAGATAAAAGATTGGCCACCCGCCCTCATATGCCGAGGCTAAGAAAAAATGAAGTCGCTAACTCTTGATACCCACGGCCGCTTCTCAGGCTAACTCAACGTTAGCTCAGGCTCGCTCAGCGCTCGCGAATAACCTAGTGCCCTGCGCTTATCTATCGATTAACGCTGTGTAAATCTAGAGCTTGCAATCAAGGAGCTACTGTTTTTCTCTTCTAGCAAACGATTACGATTATGAATGCATCTACGCAATGCATCTGGTCTTATGTCCTCTGCGGTGTTTCGTAGCTCCGTGAAACTCTGCCTCCAACGCCCCGCTGTCGCTCGGCGCACCAGTGACAGGCCTCGCGTCGACAGATTTGTCTACCAGCAACTCGTCACACCCCACACGCATTGCAGCTGTCGGATCCACCGAGGGGGCCACCTCATCCACCCTGGCAGGCCGTAAGTCTGTCGTCTGTCGATGTTCTACCCAAGACGTCCTGCCTCCCTCGGCAGCCGGTCGACGAGGGCGAGAGATAGGCGGGTCAGTAACTCTTGGATTTCACGCATCCAGCGAGGAATTGAATTACGCGACGAAGCTTAGTAGGCTTCAGTCGAGGCAGGGCTACGGAAGCATCGAACGGTCAACCCTTTGCTGGCAATAAAAGGCGTTTCAAATTCTACGGAAGCATCGTATGGTCAACTTCTACACAGATAATAAATGGCGTTTAAAATTCTATAGAGACCAAACACAAACAATGAGTGTTCTAAGCATGCTGCAACATTCCACTGCGAATAGTGTCACATTCCACTGAATCATCGTTTGCCGTCGGCCAAAACTCTTATCGTCTTTTGTATGTGCACCGTAGGAGTTTGGAGTTATCATGTTTCGTGCGTAGAGACAAATTACACCAAATAAACTCAAGGAAAGATATAATTTACAGAGGATGTCATCCTAGTTTAACACATTAAATGTTGAACGCCCATAGGAGATTTCCTGAACAGGGGCTATATAAATGTGTACGATTTCGATTCCAAGTAATATGAGATTGTTCTACTTATTATAAAACTGAAGTATGTATTTGTTCATGCTCTAGGTTTTCGAAATTGTTTAGTTTCATGGCTCATTACTTTGTCTTGATTATTGATTTTTAAAATAGGAAGAGAAGAGCTATAGCCTGAGATGCAGCATACGTATAAAGTGTCGGTGACTTCATTTTCCTTAGCCTCGGAATATGAAAGAGGGTTGCCAGTCCTCTCCTTCGCCGTCTAATTTTCCCACTACGACAGTGTACGATCAGTGTACTTATTATAGATGATTTGGTTAGAGGACGCAGGTGGAGCAGAAACCTTGAAAAAAATTTCTGCTCTGGTGGGGATTTGAACCCCCGACCTCTCGGTTGACAGTCCAGCACGCTAACCACTAGAGTCTCGCGCACCACGATTTTAAATACCTCCGAATAAATGTAAGGGTATGTCCCTTTTTTCACCATTCCACTTTTCCATCTTCCCACCTGGATAAGATAAGACTATAGGTATGGTCAACATAACTCACGTGCTTTAAGTTTCATAAGACGAACAAATGAGTTGTGTTATAATTAATAAATTATTACTGTTACTTTTGTTACTGCTCGGAGCTCCTCTACATGTAAGTTCTCCAAGTTCTCGAACGGATCCATGTATATACTGCACTAAACCTCGACTCTATAACGATTCCCCTGCTGAATTCCGCAAATTTCCAGATCCTCTACCAATATTACTGATCACTCACCACCATCTACCACACGCTGCTCTATATAACATCCCAAACTAATGTCTACAAGAATTTCTACACAAATCCATCCTGTCATCCGCCTTCCAATCTTTCTCATCCCAAACGGTATCCACCTTAGCAGCTACTCTGTCTCCTTCACTCTATGGTCTCCTGGCAACCGAACTTGTATCTCCACTTGGCATCACTTGAAAACCCCTCTGACACGATGCAGTGCTCGTGAATAAGCTGTTGCCCTGCGCTTAGCTTTTAAGTAGCGCCATATAAAATCTTGAGATTATGATTACGATTAGTTGTGTCAAGCTTGCTGCGGCGCTCAACGTTCTACTTTCTCAAACAGAAATAGAGGGAAAGAAGGGAGGCGAAATCCATACTCAGGGCATCTCCCTCCCTATATATAGCAGTTGTCAGTGTGATAAATATGTAAACACTGGATACTCACAGCCTCATAAGTAATTGCTTTAATCTTACTTTTTTAGATCAATGATTGAATTCTACAGCATAGAATATTCCTACTTCCTTAGTTGGCTGATGTAATATTTACATTATATGTACTAGATTATTTTTCCTCCTAACACGATTTAAATACAATTTGAAAATATATTTTCCAATGTGCGTGAAATTTATTATGACCTTCATAGTTTATTAGTTGATATTTTATTAATAAAGTTTCGTCATGTTAACGGAATGAATTCATAGCAGATGCCATACATTTTCAAACTGATATAAACACCGGAAGGTTCCAGTCGCCGATGAAACTCATCGGACAGTGAATAATCTAGACGTCTTGGGGGGGTAAATTTCCCCCCAGGATTGATGTTTCCCCCCAGAATCCAGCAATATTGTAATGTAGACACGTGTTGGGGTGGAAAATCCCCCCCAGGAAACTTGTTTCCCCCCTCCCCCACAAGAGGGGGACTAGATTACAGCCTGCTCATCGGAATGAATTCTGTAGCCTTGTTACATGCAACGATCAATGTCGTATCCATTGCATTTCTCCTTTTCACACACATGATAACAAGTCTTAGAAATTCGTTGCTCGAGGCATGTTCCATTTTTCTCCAGCTCACTTTTGACTGCACATCCTCTCTTAACAGATTTAAGTATATATGGATTATCTGAAACCAAAACACAAAGAGTTAATAACGGTTTCTGAACTCTTTTAGGTATAAAGTTATCTTCTTAAGCCAAAAGACAAACACTGAATAATCGTTTCCACTGGTTAGACACCAGATGTAGCCTACTGTAGTGAATAAGATAAATTTATAGAAACAATTGCTGGTTCCAAGCATAACAGAAGTAAATCATGCAATTATATATGAAGATTATATAAAGTTCAAGTTAACTAAATACACCGTGTATGCGCTTGTATAACAGATCGACTTATTCAGATTACCAGAACAAATAGGGCCTAAGTCTAAGTAGGGCCTAATTAAAGCCTAAGTCTAAGTAGGGCCTAATTTGTGGGGCGTGGTGGCTCAGTGGTAAGTTCGGCGCCTTGTGACCGGAGGGTTGCAGGTTCGAATCCCACTCTAGCCGCTGCGTACGGACCTTGGGCAAGTCCTTCAGTCGCAATTGCTCGTGGCGCTTCGGCGTGAAAATTCCGGCACAGTATCAAATGCTGTAGTCGGGAGCGCCTCTGAGTAGTAGTTGACTTCGAGAGGCGCTATAGAAATATCCGGAATAAATAAATAAATAAAATAAATAATTTCTTCCTGAAGCTTTCGATAGACAGTTTCATAGCACGAAGTTCGACTGACAGCGCATTCCAAACCGTTGGCCCGGATGCACCAAATATTCGTCTATGCGTCGCAGTAGCCTTTTCGGACCACACAAAGTCGTAGCTCTTTCCCGAACGCAAACGAGACTGACCAGGAGCTGAAGATGCTGGCACACAGTCATTGGCTAAGTACTGTGGCGCCACTTCCGTGAAGACACTTGTAAGCATGTGTCGCCACCTTAAAGGCAGTCCTCTTGTGAACGGGCAGCCAGTGGAGTTCTCGAAGTACAGAGATGAACACTCTGCAACTTCTTGAGCAACCCCGCGCTCAAGCCGTTGTTCGAGTGGTCCAGTCGACTACTGATAAGAGCCTGTACCAGACACTTTATTGAGTCTGAGCTAGCGCAATTCAAAGTATCATTTTTTCCAGAGAATGGCCACCTAATCTTTCAATGTCAGCTTTTATCGATGATAGCCTCACTAAGTCGGTCACTTTTGACGATTACGGAAACATTGAAGACTTCAGCTGGGAGCTCTCCAGTAAAGTCTAGTTGGCGGCTTGTTCCAAATCAAATGAATTGCGTCTTGTCCACGTTCATCCTTAAGCTCTTCCGACCATCCATTCCTCAATGCACTCGACACACTCTGTAAAGCGCTGGACAGCTGATGGAACGTCAAAGGCAGGGACAATGAGATAGATTTGGGTATCGTCGGCGTAGGAATGCGCGATCAATCTTCTAACTTCAATGATGTCCAAGATCTCAGCCGTATAAAGGATGAAGAACAATTGGCCGAAAACGGAACCCTGAGGGACGCTGCAGTCTACACCCATACACATGCGCTTTAAATGACGTTATAAAAAAAGTCTAGGCTACAAATTGTTTTTTATTTGTATATAGGCCTACACGAAGAGGGCGCTAACGTTTGCAATTTGAGAAAATAATCCAGTGAAACACAGCGTATCACAGATCATATATAGGCCTAACTTACACGTTTTTCTATAGCGACTGCATGACCTCGATCCTGCTAATTTTTAATGGATTAATAAGATGAGATCCTTCATCACCGCTGCCCGTTTGAATGGTAGCCACGCCAGTTACTAAGTTCCCCGAGTACGGACCGTGCTAGCTCGAGATTCAAAACTCCGAAATCAGGCCATCATCGGTACGGTACGTGAACCAGCATCTCAAGCACACAGCATTATTATGGGAAGTAGTCCTACGTTCTAACCAATGTAGCAAACTGAACGAGTTTTGTAGCCAATCGAGTCAGTGCAGTAGAGTGATTTACTACCTTAGGCCAATACAGACGAGCCATAAGTTTTTTTATGAAGATTAATGACATTTTAAATGCATAAATGTGAAGCTGTCAAAGATTTTAAATAAGCTTACTTTTCTGGCCGTACTGATCTAAGCAATATACTGCATTTGCGAAAATTAAGTTTAAACTTTTTATCGATCGGCTTCTTATTATGCTCGGAAGCTGTAGACGTAGGGTTCTAAGTGATTGCTGTAGAGGACTTTCTCGCTTACAAAAGCCTTACATGTATGTAGTTGATGCTACATGAATATCAGAATTGATTATGTTATGATTGCAAATAGTGAATCAGTCTGAAATTAATTTGTTTTTCTCAGTATTTTTACCTGTGTGGTAAATAAACGTATAGCCTAATATATTGTTTTGTACTTACTTCATTTGCTGCCTTAGTCGTCGTGGGTGTATTTTTGGGCTATAATTATTAATTATCTCTCAATGTGGAGGTTTTTTTAAACAGCCCCAGCAACCTGTTGAATGGACTTAGGGCCTACAATCTGTGGCATGTTTGTCTGTTTTGGGTGTTAGAACTTTTAGGTCTTCCAGATCGGTAGCAAGTCAGTTTTAGAAAACAACCAATTCAACCCCGCTCAAGCAGCCTTGGACCAAAACGCCTTATGTTTCCACTGATATTCGTAGCGTTTGGTCTATTCCAAGATTTCGTCATAATGCACTAGTTGTTACAGGTGAAATTGGGTCATTGGGTCAGCTGGAGTTGATTGTCAGATCACTTAAATGGTATTTTTCAGATGTTATCCATATACTGCAGATTTTATAAGTGGTGAACGTTTACAGTTTGTAAGTATACAGTGCTTTTTTCTAGAAAAAGGTTCCGAAACTGAACAATAGGTTCCGGAACTGAACAATTATGGAAGGGCTAAAATCGAGCCAAAACCCGAGAAAAACGCGATTGGGGGTCTCAATAAGCACTGAAAACAGTTCACAACACTGAAATTAACTTAAAATGCGCAAATTATTTGTTTATTACCAAAAATAAATAAATTATTTTTAGTAGCTGAAAAAATGGTGTCGGAACGCCGTTCCGGAGCTCCGGCTGATAAAAGGACTGCAAATATAATATAAAATATTAACGTTCAAGAAGTCAAAAATGAATCAGTTCACTATAATTAGAATGGAACGTTCGGGCCTATCTTCTGCGTCAGCCCTTCAAATTTCGTAATGTTGCTTGAAATTGGTGTTTGCATATTGCTTATTCGGTATCAAACGCCGAATGTTAAATAATTCTTGGCAAATGTTCATATTTCTTAAATTTTATAGCAGCAAACCCTATTGCCAGGAGTTGCCACCTTGGCCATGAGCAGTGAATTCTGTGACCGTTTTGGTTCAAGTTTAAGAGTCTTGGCTGTTTTGGAGAGGATGTTATTTTTTTTCATAATCTAGATATTGTTTGATCTTGCATTCCTACTTTGTTTTGGATCTACATGAAATTCCAAAACCCAATTCCTCAAAGCGTGATGAAAATGCAAAAACAAACTCAGATTCAACTCCCGAAAACGTTTTATAACCAAACTTTTTGAAATCCCAAATAGTAATATGTCTAGTTGGCCAATCTCCTGCATAATATAGGCCCTATATACCGAAAATATCCCAAAATAGATTTTTGCGCATAAGTGATCTATATGGGTTCTAAAGTTAAGGTCTTTCGTGAAGGCAACACCAAGAATTGTCGTACTTGCGACCCGTGGGAGGCCCTGCACCTCGGCTGTTGTTGCATCGATATCTCAAACCCGGTCTCGGCTTTCGTATTAGCATTTCTAACGACTTCTTAACGTCTAATATCAGATGACACCTGGACGCACATTGGGTTATTTGGTCCATTTTGGTAGGTATTGTTGAACTATTTGACTAAGATAGGCCTACTAAGAGATAACAGTCGTCAGCATATTTTAAGAGAAGGTTGAGATGATGCAATGGTTTTAGGCCGGAAATGGCTGTGATGAAATTGGTTGGCAAGAGGCTTGAGCCTTGAACAATGACAGCGTTGATTTCAATGAGTGTGGATATTTTACCATGAAATTTGGTGTAGTGACTTCGTCGGTCTAACAGGTAATAATCCAGTTAAATATATCATCTGGTATAGGCATATTTGCTACAATGTTGGCCAAGTAAGCATGCCGGATTGTGTCGAAAGCCTTGGAAACATCTAAAGCTATCAGGTGTACAAACTGGTTGGTGTTAAGCATAAGGGTGAGGTTGTGCGCAAGAGCAGCCGAGGTAGAACCCGTAGATCTGAGAGCAAACTGGTCTGAGTACATGTGATTCAGTCGGGGGTTAGTTAAGATCGGGTAAAAAAATCTACAGACGATTAATATTCTACATAAAACAGGAGTAATTGAGATAGGTAGGCCTTATGTAATTTAATTTTGACCAGGTTGACTTTGCGGCTTTAGGAACCGGAGTTATACTGCTTATCCTGCTCCATGAGCACGTTGTAGGAGCCCAAAACGATTAAACTAAAAAGTATACAAGTACATAACAGTTAAGCTTAGTTTAAATATTTTCTCTTTTTAGTGTTGACTGAGTGAGTCCTTTAATGAATCACCAACAGCAGAAAATTACAGATATTGGAATTTTGAAAAGAGCACTTCTAAATGATTGTTTGAGCCGCATATTCGGGTATTCTCAGCGTCATCTGTTGTATTAGAGGCGTCTCATTAATTTATAAGCCTACGATCAATATTTATATCTTGTCGGCCTAAACATCCCGAAAACAAAAACACGCCTATGACATTGCGAAGATAATGAACACAGGCGCTGATCATGCAGAAAACAAACGGTATACAAACTATAGGCTATGTACTTACCAGTCAACTTTGTTTTCTCATAATTTTCAGTCACTGCGCAATATGGTTGATCCTTAGCGCAGTCGACGCTGTCTCCTCTTGTAACTCTTGTGCAGCACTGCTTGTCATCATTCCCCTCACAAGACCAACATTTAATGGCTACATCAAAGCAACAGCACGCCTGTTATCAGAATAATGCACCATTCTCAATCTAATCATATCTACTTTGTCTGTGTATTATCAACTCGCATATGTCTACTTTTATCGTCATTCATATTCTTCGCCTCCTCCTCCTCCTCCTCCTCCTCCTCCTCCTCCTCCTCCTCCACCACCACCACCACCACCACCACCTTCTTCTTCTTCTTTTTCTTTTTCTTCTCCTACTCCTCCTCCACCACCACCACCTTCTTCTTCTTCTTCTTCTTCTTCTTCTTCTTCTTCTTCTTCTTCTTCTTCTTCTTCTCCTCCTCCTCCTCCACCACCACCATTATTATTATTATTATTATTATTATTATTATTATTATTATTATTATTATTATTATTATTATTATTATTATTATTATTATTATTATTATTATTATTATTATTATTATTATTATTCCTACTACTACTACTACTACTACTACTACTACTACTACTACTACTACTACTACTACTACTACTACTACTACTACTACTACTACTACTACTACTACTACTACTACTACTACTACTAATACTACTACTACTACTACTACTACTACTACTACTACTACTACTACTATTACTACTACTACTATTACTACTACTACTACTACTACTACTACTACTACTACTACTACTACTACTACTACTACTACTACTACTACTACTACTACTACTACTACTACTACTACTACCACTACTACCACTACTACTGCTACTGCTGCTGCTGCTGCTGCTGCTGCTGCTGCTGCTGCTGCTGCTGCTACTGCTACAATTATACATTTATAATATTTATTAGGTCATGTCATTTCTCCGTCGTCGCTTTGCGATGGTAAGCTGCAGGAATGGATCAACGTTGCCCATCGTTTTCTATCCCGTACCGAGTCCATTAGCCCAATCTATCCTATAAAATGTTGTCGATCTCGTCCTTCCGCGGTTGAGAACCCCTTCTATGAGGCCCGTCATCAGGCTACCTTCGATGTTGTTTCTCGGTTGCCTCATGAAATGTCCAAAATAACGTAGCTTGTGGTTCAGCAGTTCGTTCTTGGTCCTCGCCAGCGTCCATAGGCCTATTTGTTCGGTGGTCATCCGTTTTGTCCCGGGAATTCTTAGTAATTTTCTGACGCACTTGTCCTCGAACGCTAGGATGAGCTTCTTTCCTTAGCCCCCAGGCCTCACATCCGTATGCTGCTGTCAGCGATACCAATGCCCTCATCATCCGAAATTTGGTGTCATTACGTATTGACTTGTTCTTCCATATTTTCGTCAATTTAACCACGATCGCCATCCCAATGGCCAGCATTGATTTAGCATCGTTCATGCAGTTCGACTCTTCAGTTACTCTGCTCCCCAAACACACAAAGGCTATTACCTGCTCCAGTCCTCCGAAGGCTCCGGTGTCTACTTTTATCTCGAGTGTTTCCTTTATGTTCGTCATTACTTTCCTCTTGGAAGGATAAAAATCTATGAAGTGCCACTATCTAATGGCCAACCATCAATGGGCAGCGCTGAGAGATTGTGAGAGAAGGACTTGCTTACGGTCTCTACACAGTAACCGTATCAGATGAAGCTCTAACGCCTACTTTCCGCGTTACAAGGCGAGCGTTCTAACCAATCGGCTACCCTGTCTTTAAAGTCTAGTATGCGTACATAGCCTACTAGATTAGTATTTTACAGAAATAAGAATGGTAGTGGAAACACTCTAGCAGAGGAGGACATTCACACGCTTCAAAAGAACCACTAGAAAGTTTTCCGCTTGTCTGAATATGACAACCGAAAGAAACTCGATCAGTTGCTTATCGCCTTCGATACTCTGTCGCGTGTGCACTTCTGAACTTTGGAGGGAGGGCAATTTCAAATACAGTTTCAAAACGTAAATTGTCATTTGTGTAAAGAGACTGGAGTTTGCCAGGTTAAAACAGCACATTCGACCAGAAATTTTGGATCAAGACTTGAATATATCCCTTGACCTGGACGATTTAGAAGAGTCAGCACAATCTCCAGCAATTTTATGGCATATCTTTTTATGGATTTATAATGAAAATATCTCTAATAAGCAGGGGTGTAGCCATAAAAGGTTCGTAAGGTACGTACGCACATTCTGCTTTAGGGGGTATTCTTTCGTCTTCCTTATAGCACACAAATTTTAAATTTGGCCAATTATTCCATCTGATGACATATTTAGCCTACGGTGTTTTAAAGTGCCACAACAAGGCTCGTATAGTTTTTAGCGTCTCTGCAGTTTGAACTAAGGCCTGTATATGACAGATGCTTCATGATACAGGATACACTGGGTCAAAGACGTGTTTCAGCGTATAACCACTCCATACACTTCAACGGTATATCGCTCAGCTCTAGCGCTAAGAAATGCCTGAAATAATATCTGCCTTGTTCGTCTGTCTCTCCGATTCTTTCCGATCTTCCGCTGTCTCACTAGCTCTCACTCGCGCTCTCTCATTCTCTGTCCCTCTCTGTCTCTCTCTCTCTCTTTCTCTCGCTCTGTCTCTGTCGCAGTCTGTCTATTTCAATGTCTCTCTACAAGCCTTGTGGCCTGTACATACTAAACTGACCATTCGGACGACCAAAGAACCCGGAAGGCAGAGGCGGAACTACACCCACCGAACGCCGGGCAGCACACAGCCTGGAGATGAGCCCAAAACCGAGACAATTAGCAGAGACGTTGAAGCGACAACACTCCGAACAGAGGTACACCAGTGTTGATACTGATTATGATGATGCTGAAATTGATGATGATGATGACGAAGAAGACGACGACGATGATGATGACGTTTACGATGATGACTGGTGAACTATGTTGCTGACTTACCTATGACCGTTGCGGTTAGCAGCGAGATCGTCAGGAGGACAAAGATGAAGCGAGCCATTCTGAACCCCAGTCTTTCGTGAAGTAGGTAGATACTCGTTGAATCTGGAACCGACGACTTGGATAATCGATTTTGCCAGGAGAATTTATACAGACAAAATTGAAAATAGTGCAATAAATTTTGCACAAGCACCTGGGTTTTGATATTAAGCTTACGTGCAGTGTGCACAGAAATTGAACGTTTGTAGCAGATCGGAAACCAAGATTAGAGAATCAACTTGTACCCTAACAAATTAAATAAAATAAGTTTCCTTCAGAAGGGTCGATGAGGATTTAAGATAAATAATACAAATCTGTATTTTAATGGAAAACCTGATAAGGTAAGCTAGATGTATTTAAACGACCTTAGGCCTAGCGTCCAAATGCTTCTAGCTGGTTTACCGTCGCTTAGATATTCTAATCACAAGGGCGAAATATTGGCATTTGAATAATTGGATGGCAACCGCCAGGTGGCCAAGATATCACTGTTTTTCGTTTTCTTGACATTTTATTGCGTTGTTTTGCGCTTCTTAAATTTATTTGAAAGAACTGCATGTAGTAAGCAACTCCTCCTACCATTGGTATGGTTGTCACTGAATAAGTAGTACATAATATGCCACCAAGTCAAAAGGCGACTGTACATTAGGGTGGAGTGAAAAAAATTATTTTTAAATAAATGAATTCCAATAGTGGGCAAAAGTTGCAACTTAGGTAGAGTAAGAAACACACCAAATATTTTAAATTTCAAATGACATCTTCTGCCCTCTACCGTCGATGCAATATTTCAACGTGATTAACCTAATTTCGCAATGGATGTCATCCAATCTCCTCTGCCTTAACCTTTCCAAAACAGAATTCATAATCCTAGGTCTTCCTGATCATATCAAGAAAAGCCTAACCCTTCCATACACCCATTGACTAACTCATCGCTTCTTACCTTTCACATCGGACCCCCCTCCAGTTCATTACTTTTGACCCACACCTCTCCTTCTCTAACCACATCTCAAACCTCTCGCGCTCCTGCTTCAGACACATTTGTGACCGTCGCATCCGGCCCAAGATCGACCTTAAAACTGCCTCTACCATTGTTACCTCTATTGTTCATTGATTACAGCAATTCCCTCTTCCTCAATCTTGAATCCACCAAAATCAAGCGTCTGCAACTTATCCAAAAGTCAAATCTCTACATTGGCTAAAATCCCAGAGTGAATCCACTTCAAAGTCCTATCACTAACCTATAACTCCCTACAATATATCCAGCCCAAGTACCTCCGCGGTCTCTTCACCATCCAGGCAACCCGCTTCACCCGATCCTCCTCCTATTTCAGTCTTTCTCGATATCCGGTCACAACTCATCCCAAGTTCTCCAACCCAGTCAAATCCAACAGAGCACCACGCCTCTGGAACGATCTCCCCCTTGAATTCCACAGATTCTTGGTTCCTCCATCATCATTCCAACCCGTTCTCCATCTTTCTCCTCATGTTCCTCTATCTATCTCCGGGCTTTCCACCCCAAACTGAAGTCTCACCTTTTCAAGTAGGGCCTACTCCTACCCTGACTCATTTGATCCTCTGCCTTCCAATTCTCCTCGCCCTAAATAACACCCCCCTTCACAGCTGCTCTGCTTCCTCTCTTGATCTGCACCCCCCCAAACCAGACTCGGATCTCTTTTAGATTACCTTCTGGAAAATCCCCTCAACACTCACAGTCGTACACTGGCGCATCCTGCTTGGACAGAGCTTCGGGACTTCTTTCGTTCTCTCCTAATTTTCTTCCTTTCAGTAATGTCGCTGCATTCATTAGGCGTTACAATCATAGGCGTAATTTGTCAGAGGAACGAGGGGTAATCGTTCCCCACCCCATTCTTTCTGCTGGGGTACCGAACCCCCCCCCCACTTTATGAACAATGCCAATCAATATTTTATTATTTTGCCTTCCCAGAGATCGCAGTCAACGCCTTGCTTCCTTCATGTAAGAAATTGGTACCCCCCCACCTTTTTAGACCAAAGTTACGCCCCTGGTTACAATTATATTACCCTGTAACACACCAGAGGCAATTTCCGCAACTGGTTTGAATGTGCATTTCATGAATTGTAACAGTTCGACGACATTCAGTTGAAGAAAAAGAAAAATAATGCACCACATTGACGTTATTCAAAGAATTTTATATGGTAGATATAAAACCGTCGGTAGAGGGCAGAAGACGCAAAGCAAAATCAACAATATTTTGAGCACTAATTACACTCACATGCTGGCAACTTTCCATCGCTATTGGAAAACGTTTGCTTAAAAAAAATTTTTTGGGCCATTTTCACTCCACCCTACTGTACATTTAGGCCTATACTGTTTGAAAGAGTGTTGCTCATTATTACTTGAACACCAATCTGAACCACATTCTTGTTGGTAGCGGTCTGGTTTCCATAGGGCAGAAATTCTTTAGTGCAAGAGTTGTAGACCTGTGGAATGGTTTGGACGATAGTACTGTCTCAGTGGACACTATAACAGCTTTTAAGAAGAAGCTAGGAAAATTGGGCTATTAAGAGTTCGAGGTAAATTTGCAGTGGTTCTAACACAGACTACACGTCTTCTGAACCACTTAAAACCCTTGTTATGTTATGTTATGTTATAAGTCACCTCGGGGGTGTTGCGCGATGTTCTTTTCAGTTCAAACACGTCTATTTTGCAGATTAGTTTCAACGTTTAATTTATAACATATTTACATAAATGGACTCTATTTGACCATTACACCTTCTGACAATATTTACACTCTCAGTCTGTCGACCCAACTCATGTAGACCTCTCGACGCCGTCTTGGTCAGCCGTCGTTCCAGTCCTTTCTCGAGAAGAATCCTCTTCCCGTCGTCGCTGTCCTCTGTCTCGACCCTGACGTCTTCCGAGAATGAATCTCGACTCCAGATTTCGCCCCATTTTGTTTTCCCCTCCTGTTGATGCCCCTTTCGCCTATTCTGTCCTTATTTGATCATCTCATTCCATATCGCCAGTCTGCATCTCTTCCATTTTTTAGTCATTCCAAATGCGGTCCCTGTGCTTGTCTCTGTTCCGCAGCTGCTGTCGCATTCCTGTTTGCATCTCTTCCTTCCCTTTGTTGGTCATTCCAAATCCGTCTCTGTTCTTCTCTCTGCTCCACAGCTGCTGTCGCCTTACTTGTAGGCTCCGCCCAGTTGTAGCTGTAGGAACAGGTATGCTGGTGAGTCATATACTAGCTCCGACTGGCTATGTCTTCAGTTAGTCCATATATTAATATTCATTTAGTACTAGGCTAGAAAATTCTCTGCCTATTTTCTGTTATGTAAATGTTCATGACTGTTAACTATCCAAATGCCTACAGTATTCATACAATGTTCCATTATCCATATATTTTAACATTCTCGTAATCGTAATCGTAATCTCGAGACTTCTACATCGCCCAAAAAAGCTAAGTCGCGGGAACCAGCTTATTCACAGGCGCTTAGTCAAATCAAAATCGAGAGGCAGAGGGGTCGAATCGGTTCCAGATCAAGATCCAAAAGAGTCAGTCAGGTAGACAGTAAGACGGCTAAGTTAGTACAGCACCTGGCCCGAGGACCGTTTGCAAAAATGGTGTTGGGGAATTTCTCACTTCCAGTTAGTCAGTGGGTCCTAGACATAAAAAATCACAGAGGTGCTTGTCGACCATGTTGCTACGAATGACGCTATGGCCAAATCCAATATGGCCACCCTTTTTGTTGTTAAGAGCATATGTACGTGTAATACCTCTAATGTCACTAGTAGTTGGGATGCCCTGTGCACCAGGAAGGCTCCTTGTTGGATGTGGCCCCTGATCTCACTGCTTATAGGAGGGAGAGTGTCAATTCCAACACTGGCTCCCACATAGTTTTCTACTCTTCAGGGGTTGTAGTTAACGTGGCCCCTGCCCAAGTACTTCTCTGCTAGTGCTGCATCGTGCTCTAATAACGTGCATGTCTCTCCAAAGTTTGTCAGATACTGTACTGGGTCACAGACCATAGCTGCGTGTTTGGACCCCACCTTGATCATGCAGTCATCTTCGGTCAATTATACGTGTGCCTCGATCACTGTTTTGGTCAATGATGCTTCCAGTCGATAGATCGCTTGATGCAGTGGAAGCATGCGCCGCTTTTCACCAGTGCCATGCTGCTGTCACATCTCCTGAAACGCCAGGTCTTGGAAATATGATGCACATGTACATTGTGTAGCCTAACAGTAATGCGAAAGTGTCCGTGTTGAAGACTATAAATTATGACAACTCTCTTGCACTGTTGCACAAGAACAGCCCAGTATACATGCACCAAAGCCTAGCATCTGCCTCCTCGATCCAGTTCAGCAGGTCGGGGATCTCTTCACCACCAGTCCCTGTTGTTGGAAGTGCGTCATCATCAGAAACATGAGAGCTGGCAATGATGGTCGCATCGCCATAGGCTCGATTGCAAACAATATATGAAACCAGGAGTTGGAGATTCCCACTTGTTTTCCTGAGACGCCCAGAACTTTTAAAGTTCCTGCGGGATGGGTGTGTCTCTGTTCATGCCAATAATGTCGATGCCTGTTGTTCAGCCAGTAAGCTTACCAAATCTCACAACCAACTCTTTCAGTGGATCTCATCCAAGTCTTCTTTGCCTTAACCCTTCCAAAACTGAATTCATCATCATAGGCCTTCCTGACCAAGTCAAGAAAATCCCTGACCCTTCCATACACCTACAACTACTGACTAGTCTTCTCTTACCTTCAACTCCGACTCCCTGTTCGCAATCTTGGTATCACATTTGATTCACATCTCTCCTTCTCTAACCACACTTCCAACTTCTCGCGCTCCTGCTTTATTCACATTCGTGAACTCCCTCGCATCTGGCCTATACTCGACCTTAACTGTCTCCACCATTGCAACCTCCATTGTTCATCTTGATTACTGCAATTCCCTCTTCCTCAAACTTGAATCCACCCAAATCAAGCGTCTGCAGCTTATCCAAAACTCACTAGCCAGAGCTGTCACTAACACGCCCGCACATTATCAGTGGCGGCGCCAGACAAATTTTGAACCAGGGCAAAGCCAGGGCAGTCATACAAGTTACCAGTGCAGAGGGCGATTTATGCCCTGAGCAAATCATGGGCAGGGCAAAAATTCAGGCAGGGCAACGACCAGGGCAAAGGTTTTTACCAGGGCATTTGCCTGGCTCGCCCTGGTGCAGCGCCGCCCCTGCACATTATCATATCACTCCCATCCTCAAATCACTCCATTGGCTAAAAGTTCCAAAGTCCTATCACTAATCTACGACTCCCTACGATATTCCCAGCCCAAGTATCTCTATGATCTCTTAACCTTCCAGCCAACCCGTAACACCCGATCATCCTCCTATCTCAGTCTTTCTCGACACCCGGTCACCATACTCATCTCAAGTTCTCCTGCCGAGCCATATCCGACACAGCACAACACCTCTGGGACGATCTCCCCTCTGGTTGTGCTAATTTTCTTGGTCTTCTCAACTAATCTCTCCCACCTCTAGGCTCTGTGAGCGGTACACAATAGACATGCTCACCATTCTCGAGAAAATCGAGCAGGCGAGTAGCCACCTTTCGGTCAACAGCAATCTTTGCGAGCAGGTTGTGCAGCGGCACGGACACATTGACTGTCATTGAGTATGGAATCCGCCGCCCTAGCTCAGAGTCTAACAGCTTAGGCACATATGGCTAAATGGGAGACGGCAAGTGGTGCTCAGTGCATGCTGTAGATGGCATTCTGTGTTGAGGAGGCTGGTGATAGACCCGATCTCGTGGAACAAGAGATCGAACTCTGCCACAACAGTGGCATTAGATGTGTCTCCTACCACTTTGTGACCTCCAGGACCCGTCGACACTCGCTGCATTGTCTGCTCGACCTTTATGTCACATCCGACAGCGCAGAACCATCCTGGGCGATCCTTAGCAACCCACTGGCCCACAAAGAAGCGCCGATAGAGCTCAGGATGTATTGAAAAATGACATAATATAATGTCAGTATCGAATTTCACATGTCGTAACTAGGGTTAATTAGTTGAAAAAGATAGTAACCTGTATCTACTGATAAATTCGGCCAAGGTTTTAGTCAGTGCTTTTTTCAGCTATTAAAAAATAATTCATTTATTTTAATAATAAATAAATAATAATTTAGTTATTTTAATTTAATTTCATTTCTGTGAACTGTTTTCAGTGTGTATTGAGACCATGCCCAACACCCAATCCCGTTTTTCTTGGGATTTGCCCTCGATTTTAGCCCTTCCATAAATGTTCAGTTCCGGAACCTATTTTTCAGTTCCGAAACCTTCTTTTCAAGAAAAAAGCACTTGTTCTAGTTATATCAAAATTAGGTGAATTAATTAGTTGAATTATAGATATTACACCTGCTTCTACTGCTAAATTCGGTCAAGTTATAATCAAAATCGTTGATGTAGCAAAATGACATTACCGTGATCGTTCAAGGTAAAGATGACCTCGAATGACGAAAACAATATCAGAAATAAATTCCGCACTTATAAAAATCAGTAACATTAGAGGTATTACACTATAAGAAACAAAAAATGTTCCAATATGGACGACGGCGGTCATAATAAATTTGGCCATAGCGTCATTCGTGGCAACATGGCCGACAAGCACCTCTGTGATTTATCATGTTTCGGACCCACTGACTAAGTGGAAGTGAGAAGTCCCCCAACATCATTTTTGCAAACGGGTCCTCATGCCAGGTATAGGACTACATACCAGTCGGGATTACAGGAACTGTGAAATTTCTTGGTTGGTTAAACATTGGTCATTGCCAAGCGCATAAGTTTAGCTCACTGCCGTCGTAAGATTCGCCTATTTCTGAAGGAATGTCATGCCTTGATCGCTGCTCATTGAGCTTTCTTAGTTTCTTAAGTCACTAACGCGAAAACACTTGAATCAAGCGGGTAGAAGCAGGCAATTATGGAACCTTACTGTGGCAAGTCCATTCTCCTTTAGTTCACTTGAGGCCATCTGTATGAGGGGCTACTACGTCCGATGTATGAATAACATAACATACCAGAAACAACTAGGAACAAATAAATACGCGCCTGTCATATTAGTAGTTTAAAAACCTTCCCTACTTTCCCAATTCCTCCTATAACTTGCTTCTCATTGCTATCACCAAGGGAGACCTGCGCAAACTACAAATGGTTCAAACTGTCTTGCTACAGCAATAACAAAGACCCTTAAATAACAGCATAAAATACCCATATTGCATTCACTGCACTGGCTGCACATCGAGTATAGAATTCATTTAAAATTCTGCTTCATAATTTACAAAGAGCTACATTTTAACCATCCGACTTATCTGTCTTCCACAGTTATCTCTCACACAAAAAAAATAAATATTACTCATCCCTCATACAACAAAGAAATATGACACTCGATTAATGGACAGTGACTCGTAATGTGCCCCGCACTCGAATAGTGTTGGATCTGTGGCTTTCTCGGAATTCCCATCTCGGCTCAGTTCTTTCGATCAATTCTTTAACGTCACTTGGGTCTAAACTTAAGACGTCCTTCAAACTGCATATTCACCGCAACCAGACTTCAGGTTTCTCTAGTCTTTCATCTGGTTTTTCCAATCAATATTATTGTGATTTTAGATTTCACTTGTAGCGACCATCGACTGACGTCTTCAGCATTATGACGAGGGCGCTATATAAGTCAATAGATTGGATTAGATTAACCGCGACGTAATCCAATCCGATCAGGTATATATGTGGTGCTCAGAACAAAATGTTTCAGTAGGACAATCGAAAAATATAGGGATCATATAATTATGGCCTACACCGGAAACTGAATGCAAGAACGCTGGCTTTAAGCACCCCATCAGGAACCGTCTTATGAACGAGATCGTGTCATAGCGAGATCATTTCATTAAGCTGAACTAAATTTGGGATTCATGTTTTGATCCGCGTTGTATCAGAATTTGTGATGCATATATTACAAGGAGTTTCTGGTATTTGTAAAGTGGCTTTCAAGCACGTTGTGTAGCCCACAGTGCGCGGCGTAGTTTCTCAGATCGGTCATTGTCTCTCGGCTCTAGGTTCTTGGCTGAGATCATCTTCCGCCCCATTGCAGAAACTGATATTCTGTCCTCCTTCAAGCTTAGACAGACGTACTTTGATTTGTCTGGTTGAATTCAGCTGTTACAATCACAGGATGACACCGTTCTCTCAACCCTAACGGTTTATTCTATTGAATACAAATGCGCACTTTTTGATACAGAGGCCGTATAGCACCCGACCCTGCTCATTTCATCAATGAATTGATCGGGCGAACTTCTTCACCATCGCTGTCCGTTTGAAATGGTGCAAGATCGTGCAACGCCATAAAACAACACATAGATTGGCGCAGGCAGCGCTTTTTGGGAGGTATTTTAAAAGGCGCTATAGCAAATATCCAGATACATACATACATACATACACACATACATACATACATACATACATTAGGGTGGTTCACAGATACATGGTAAAAAATAAAGTTCAAGCTAGAAACCAGGACACCCTCTCAGTTTTTTAGACCTATCAATAGTATTATTGAGACAAAATTTCAGCTTCTTATTCCAACTGGAAGACGATGCTCACGGACTGTGTTACTTTGTCATATACCGATAAATAGACATTAATTGCAGAAATGAATGTGTCGAGCATACAAATGCATTTTATTTCAAGCTAGATGAAATATTATTGTAATTTGACAACATATGTGATAGAAGAACAGTTAGCCAGATAGAACTATAAAGTTTCAGTAGGTTTAATGAATTGGAAATGTCCAAAAATGTCAAAAACATCCTCCAATCCATGAATATCGAATGTCGATTTTTCTTGTTTTATAATTTCAACACCCGTTACCGTCTTTGACTCTACAAACTGCAAGGCTTTGCAAGCACTGCATCGCCAGCAGACTTCTTTGTTGTGTGAGTGAGAACAGCTTTCCTATTTGCCTCGACGACTTGGAGAAGAAACTGCTTTTCTACTTCATCATTGGTGATGAGTCGGTAGAATTCCTCGAAGAACGTCACACACTCTCAGCCGCGCCATTCACCACTCTCAACTGCCGAATTATCTCTCTACCTTGCTTGTGATCATCATTCTGGATCCATTACTCTGGAGGAAGTGTAACAAAGGAATCACTCATCTTCAGGCATGACAGTAGTGTCAATGCTCACTGAGTTGTAAAATCATCCAAAACCCCTCCATCAGCTCTCACCTTCTTTCACCAGGCTTTGCAGTCATTCTGTCGACAATCTTCATTCTTATCTGTTACAGGAAGTTGGTCTTGCAGTCATTCTGCCGACAGTCTTCACTTAATCTTTTATAGGAACTACAGCCTCATCTGAAAGGTACCACGAGTGGTTTTCTAGGACCTTCCTGGCAGCAATGCTGATCTCACAGTCAATAGACTCATATTGTCCTAGACCAATCCAAAGTGACAGATCTTGTTCTAGAGCTTCAGCAGCAAGAGGCCTTTGTCCATGCCTTTGCGTAAGCAGGGCACCAAACTTCAAAAATCTATTAATCTGAGTTTCTTCTTGAGTACATCAGGTTGATCGCGAAAAAGGTAAATTTTGATTTCATACAGTAACTTGGCCATGTGCATGGTGAATTGGCCCAGGGCTCTCCAGTGAATTATTGAAGGACAACCACTGTCAGTGTCAACGAGCTCTTAGTAGTTGTCTCTGATCTCTGAATCTGACTTTCTTTCAGCAAACTCCTTGAGAAAACTGACGCTGTTTCATGGGGGTCTTCAGTGCCGGATATGACTTCAAGTCCTCGGAAGTTGACACTGTCACACTTTCCCAGCAGCTTTAAATCTCTGGAAGATTGGGATTTATGGTGAACAGATGGACTGCAGCACAAGGTGAATACTTTGGGTAAAATCAGTTCCATTACATGAAGACGGCAGGCCAACCACAGCCCATTTGTCTTCCAGCAGAACACACACTCCGTTTAAATGCCCAGTGTTGACAGACAATGTATCAAAGCTCAAGGCTTGAACCTTGTCAACTGTGAGTTATCACAACTTCAGAAGAATATAAACGACCATGAATTCATTATATCCTGTCCCATAGGCTAATTTGGGCAAAGCGAGGTGCTTATCCACACCACCACCTGAAACCAGCACTGGCAGGCGGTCAACATTTCCTGCTCCAAAGATCTCAGGCAGGGTTTTCCCAACCCAGTCTAGTACCAGTGGCTAATCTGGCACAAATTCAGATCGTACAGCTTCAGCATGCTGTATCCTGGTTTTCTTACGCACTCTGTGGATGGTTCAAAGTGGCAGGGCAGAAGGATCACAGCCAAGCGCTGCAGCAATTGTAATGTAAAATTTCACTTCTGAAAACATGTCAGCCCAAAACACAGGAAGTAGGCACCATAACCTTCAACAAGAACTGTGCACTTTTTTATTCCAAGTACCAGTAAGTAAGTAAGTATGATAGCACAAATGAAACTATTTAAAGCTCATCTCCATGACAAATTTTGACCAGGTTATACGGCATCAAGATTTACAGCAAATACTACTATGTGGTAATATTTATATGTCATTGAGCACCGTCTTCCAGTTGGAATAGGAAGCTGAAATCTTATCTCAATAATACTATTGACAGGTCTAAAAAACTTAGAGGGTGTCCTGGTTTCTAGCTTGAACTTTATTTTTTTGGACCACACTAACATACATACATACATACATACATACATACATACATACATACATACATACATACATACATACATACATACATACATACATATATACATACATACATTCATACATACTTGTACGTACATATATACATACATAGAATGTCATACATACATACGCTTTTTAAAGTTCCCTTGTACTGTGGCTTATTTATTTATTTATTTACTCCGGATATTTCTATAGCGCCTCTGGAGTCAACTACTACTCAGAGGCGCTCCCGACTACAGCATTTGATACTGTGCCAGAATTTTCACGCCGAAGCGTCACGAGCAATTGCGAGTGAAAGACTTGCCCAAGGTCCGTACGCAGCGGCTAGAGTGGGATTCGAACCTGCAACCCTCCGGTCACAAGGCGCCACCACGCCTCAGGTACTGAGCCACCACGCAATTTCACCTTTATTGTAATCTATTGTGGTAGTATTAAAATAAACAGTTTTTTTTAGTTTCTTTGATTGACTGTACTGTGTACAGTGTGTAGTGTAGACCTATCGCTAGTACTATTGAAGTGTCAGAGGTGTACTAGAAATGCTGCGTTGTTTTAGTATGCAACAATGTTTATGCCATTTGTAAAAAAAAGAACTTTCTGCTAACTTTAGTTTTTGGCACACCGTGGCTGACTGGTTAGGGCGCTGGAAAATTTGTGGATTAATATTCCATTCCAGGGCCTACATTGTTCTAACCATAAAGTTATATTAGATACTTTATTTTGATGTTGATTGAGTGAGCTCTTTATTGAATCACTAACACAGTAAATTAAAAACATTTTAATTTTAAAAGGGCACGCCCAACTGGTTCTTTGAGCCATTTAACTCTAGTAGGCTTAATCTCTATACCATTGGTAATGCTAGAGGTCCCGGCGCCCTTTCTTATCTTCTGGATCCATCATAGGCAAGATTGCCAGTAATGTTCCGCTAATCATTGAGTACGGGAGAATGCGCATTTAGCCTTTGAGGACAGGTGCTTTTGACAGAACACACAAGGATCACTTAGACAATACAATGCATTTGACAACGCCCTGAGTTTAAAGTTCAGAAGTGTATTGTATTTTTACTTTGGTAACCAAACATTGCAAGGATAAACAAAACATATAATGCTCATAATCAGTTAACATAATGTGGCTACACAGGAGACCCAAAAGGCGTCGTAGACCCGCTACCAGTGCCACCTGGGTAGTAATACAATTTGATGAAAAGCAGTCGATTTAACATCATTAGATATGCAATGGTAACATTATACTTAACTAAAGACTCGATAGCATATCATTGGGTATACAGAAGTAACATTATACTTAACTAAGGACTCGAAAGCGCATGTTGAGGCTACTCCTGTGTAAGCTCATTGTATTTCAGTTGATTAAAGTGGGGGCTGTTGATTAAACTGGGGTTGTTAATCGGTGTCCCTCGAACATGGAAGACCGTAACTTTTGCATAAATGATCGTAGACTGAGTAGTTGTTGAATTAATGGTGATATTTTATTTCATATGGAAAATAACCGGATATGCGTATGAGCGTATATGGCTGGTAAAAGAAGCGCAAATTTATTGTTTGGTGTGAGTGGAGGTCTGCTAGCCTACTCGAGAGAAAATATTGTTGTAAGCCAAACGCAATTGGCCATGCTCGTAGCGGTACATGAACTCTCCAACCTGCATAAGCGTGATCTGATCGATTTTTAATAGCTTATATTCTTGGAATTTAAGTTCTGTGTGGACCAAATCAGGAATATTGGCTAAATATCGTACGGCACGTTATTGCAGAGTGACAAGGCTTTTAAGACTGGATTTATGTGTAGAGGCCTATGCTATATTGCAGTAGGTAAGCTAAGATAAGGGTAAAAAGAGTATAGTACAGTGTGGTGCGGACCTGAGGTGGTACCAATTTTGAAGTGCTAGACAATATAGGCCTATTCTAATACTTTTAGCAATTTTGATGGATATATTTTTTATATTCTCCTTCTATGTGAGATGTTTGTCTATATATACACCTAGAAATTTAGTTGATATTACTTGAGAAATTGGGGGCCCTCTATAATCTGTATACAATTTGGGTTATTCTTCGGGGTAGCTCTTCTTGTAGTACTTAAAGAGCAAAATAATTTGTGTTTTTTTCTAAATTAAGAGTTTATTTTATTGGCTCTAAACCATTTAGCAACGACTTTCAGCTCATAATTTACAGTACGAACAAGATATCTAAAGAAGTGTGGGAGTAAAATACATTAGAGTCATCAGCAAAAGGACAAAAAACATATCTGGAGATGATTTTGGCGGCTCATTAATATAAATTATAAGTAACAATGGGCCGAGGTTAGACCCTTGAGGAACTCCAAAGTCAATAGAGCGTAGGTATGAGAGAGTACCATTGTACTGTTGTACCATTACTGTTCTCTTTCGTCGAGGTTTGGCTGGGAGCGCCTCTGAATAGTTGCCTTGAAGAGCGCGCTATATAGATGTCTAGTTGATTGATTGATTGATTGATTGATTGATTGATTGATTGATTGATTGATTGATTGATTGATTGATTGATTGATTGGTTACTAACTGGGCCTATTTGTGAACGATTTTCGAAGAAGCTAGCAAACCATTTTAACTGAATGCCTGTAATGCCAAAAGTATTTAAGTTTTTAAACAGGATATAATGATTTACGGTATCGAACGCTTTGGCGAGATCGAAGCAAATTCTAAGAGAAAATTTGTTATTTTCAATTGCCTTAGAGAATCTTACTTGTATGCTCAATAAGGGCGTATAAGTGGAGTGTCCTGGCTGGAATCCGTGCTGGGATTCAAATGTGCACACGACCATGCGACAGAATATCGACGGTGCTGAGCAGTTGTGCCTCAAGGACTTGGTCATTACACAGAGACGCTTGCTGTGCAGGGACAGTTGCTCAGCGCCTTCGAATGATGCTCATTAGATAATAGCGCTTATTAAATGCATAAAGGATAATGGCGCTTAATAAATGCATAAACGCATTCCTGTGCTCTAGACTTGACTACTGCAATTCCCTCCTCATTGGTCTTCTCAGAGTCCGTCTCGCTCCTCTTCAGTCCGTTCTGAATGCCGCTGCTTGACTAATTGCCCATCTTCCTCGATTCTCTCATATCACCACCTCCATGGCAGAAGACTCCCGCTTTCTGCCCCCATCCAATTCAATGTCCTCATCCTTGTCTCTAAGGCTCAATTTGGTTTCGCTCCCAACTATTTATGTGATTTATTTCATCGCCCTCACTCTGCTGCTTCTCTCCGTCTTCTTCGTTCATCTGACCGTTTGAACCTCCTCGTTCCCCGTGTCAGGACTTCACTGGCTCAATCTAGGTCTTTTGTTTCCATTGGCCCTGCCCTTTGGAATGAGCTTTCTCCGTCTGTTCGATCCTGTATTCTCTCAGGTAACGTATCTTCCTAATTTATCTTTTTCAAAGCTTACTTTTTCTCTCGAGGTATCTCGAATTGTGAGCGCTTCTGAATGGCTCTCCCGCCAGAAGCGCTTTATAAATGTCCGAATACAATACAATGCAATGTATAATAATAAAAAAAGTATCAATATGAAGCACCAAAAACACAGCTCAGTTGAACTCAGCAAATATAATTAACGTTCATTAATTATAATTAACGTTCAATAATTATAATTAAGATGTCAACACAATTTAACTCAAGTGAAATACAATGTGAATTGGCATTGTATCGAAGTGCCAAATTGGTCTTTTAAAATCCCGCAGACTCTTGGAGGATATTTTTCGTAGAGGATCAAATCCGACGTCAGAAAGCAATCTATGCTGCTTCATTGCAATCTGTTGTTGGCCACATGTTACATCGATCTTCGGCACATGTTTTAAAACAGACTTTGTAGGATATTCCCTGAGCTGTCACGTTTCTGCATTTTCCGTTGTAACTGTCTGAGTTAGCGCGTGTCGTACATCCTCTGATGATTCTGGAACTTCTATACTCTGGGTAACAAACAAAGAACGAATTTTTTAAAGATAATCACTACCGATGTTTCATAGTAGAAATTAGTCTAGCGCAATTTTTGCTCAGATTAATAGACCTACATCTTATAGTATAGAAACAGTACTGAAAATGACTTCTATTGTTTTCA
This sequence comes from Allolobophora icterica, assembly GCA_963556255.1. NCBI lineage: Eukaryota > Metazoa > Annelida > Clitellata > Crassiclitellata > Lumbricidae > Allolobophora > Allolobophora icterica. The sequence goes on from OY744604.1 coordinate 36,203,172, forward strand.
ATGATCCCAAGACTAACGAAAGAAAGACTGGAAAACACCATACTATAGTTTCAGTCTATGAACTCAAAGGATAAAGGAGATAGTGATAAAAATTTCTTTTCCTAGCGGACGGGCGACTGCTCCGTTTGGCGTGTGAATATGATTGTTCCTCGATCGCCTTAGTTACACCATTATCCGACTTTGGAAAAAATCTTGTTTGGACGTAGAACAAGACTTGTCTATTCGTCGCCTGAGAATTATCTTGGCGTATCTCCATTTTCCAAAATTCCGAGATAAACGAGGTAGAAGTTTGGGCCGCATTTTGCGGAAAAATGAGAAATTCATTGCAATAAGTAAGGCATTGTCAAATTACAGTTCACAACCAGACGTCATATTAAAACATCAACATTACATAAAGATATTGCATTTAAAAAATTAACAATTATAGTTGTTTTTCTGAAATTTGTGAAAATTTTGTATAAACTGGATTTACAAATATTACAAATCATCTTTCTGAAAACAAAGACATGAAATGATTAAATTAAGCAACGACCAATTATTACAGAGTGTTTTCGTTAAAATATTCATTTACATAGTCCGGATTTTTAAAAGAAAAACTTTTAATTGTCTGGATATGCGACACTATAGTCCAGCTAAGCGCACAGGTTTATAGGCCTACTGCTGTATCTCCTGCGCGTCCAATCAGCGACGAGCTTTCTGTGGACATACAGCAACAGAGACTGCTTCACTATGAATGCTGTATGGAGATACGATAAAATGTTTCTGAAAACAGGACATACGACAGTATAGTTTGTTGAATATCTTTAAAACGACCTATCGTATCTCCTAGCCATTGAAACTGAAGAAAGATAAAAAAAAACTCTGCTACAAATCAACTCTTAACTACTTTTCGGAAAAAAGTGGAGATACGACAAGATAATTCTCAGGCGACGTATTGATGATCAAGCTCTCTTTCAGTTATGATGAAACTCATAAATGTCAGTCACTGATAGCCCATGCGCACAGCATCAAGCTCGTTACATGTATGTACCTTTACTACAGTTCAACTCTTTGTAAATTTCATACTTATCTAACTACCTAAAGCCTAAGCTTATACTAGCATACTTTAAATTTATGCTAGTTATTTTGCTATAGGTTTTTTGTCACTTCGTTCTTTGTTGAGGTGCCCAGTTTCTGTAGCTCAGAACATCGAGCCTTGAGAATCTTCAATTGTCAGCGTCGACAATAAGAAATTTTTGTTCTGCTATTTAACGCTGTCTCCCTGTTGTTCAGAATTCTATAGAAAAGCTCTTGGCAGTTACCATGTCTAATCGAATAGTTTAATTAAACCCTGAGGTGCATGGTATTTTAATTAATTTAAACTTACTACCTACACATTACTCGTAAAGTGATTATAAATAAAGAAGACGAATTTAAATTCTGAAAGATATTTCTGCAAGTCGCCAATGAAATTATTAGGCTGTATTTTAAAGTTCTCTGCTCTCCAAGTAATATTAACTATTTTACAAAACAAGTTTGAATTAGGTCCTATTATTATTATTATTATTATTATTATTATTATTATTATTATTATTATTATTATTATTATTATTATTATTATTATTATTATTATTATTATTATTATTATTATTATTATTATTATTATTTGCCCCAAGGTACATATGATCCCTCGGGGACTTAAATATTAATTAAAAGAAGTAGATCATCTGGAACGGACACTATTCCTCAGGTTATTATTATTATATTTTTTATCGCCCGAGGTAGGGAAGATCCCTCAGGCTCTAGGAAGCTAACTATTGATTGTAAGGTTAAGTTCGAGTTGTGGTCCTCATCCCCATTGTGAAGTGAACGTGCCTCTAAAGGCTAACTGTGTTATTATTAATATTATTACAATTATTATTATTATTATTATTGTTGTTGTTGTTATTATTATTATTTTTATCATCGTAATGTCTCTTATCCTTTCTAACAGATCGTCCTATTACTCTCCTCTTGCCCGTCCAACCTACTGAATCTAAAGTTCTTTCACCGATCCACTCTATATAACACGCTTCAACCAAATTGCCTCTGTAATGAATCTCGCAAAATCACTGCTACTCCGTCTCTCCTGTCGTTCACCTGTCAATCATCTCAAGCCTCTTATTCTTCAGATCTTCCATTCACAACCGAAGCCACAAGCGTTAAATCTTACCCTTATTTATCCAAATTGCTGTGTTTCCATTTCTGTTGTCAACTTGAACACAACACACTGTAACATCTTCATTGTCTCCTTCCTCGCTGGTCTCTCTGCAATCGAATCTCGTTCTTCATACGGTATCACTAACACCTCTGGCTTGACGCAGCGCTTTTGAAAAGCTGGCACCCTGCTCTGAGCGTTTAGGTAGCTTTATGGTGATGAGTAAAGCCATCGATGAAACCATCAAATCAATAATTGTGAGTGCATGTTTATATAGTTCACATTGGGGACGCCGTGGTGTAGCAGTATGTTCTGTGCCTTGTAACCGAAGGGTCTCAGGTTCTATGTAATCTACTTCAGGTCACTACCTAGCGATGTTCTGCTCTGTGGTCGTGTGCACTTCTGAACTTTGAAATGAGGGCAATATCAAAATACAGTTGTATTGTATTGTATAGTCCTTTTTCGTATCAATGGTGAGAAACTCTGCCAGACAAAGAAAGGAGGACACTAGGGCCTAATACTTGATGTTTAGTAGCCTAACTTTAAAACACATTTGAAATCTAACCTATGAAATCACGTGATTAATATCACATTTTCAGACTATAGCAACTAAAAGCCACCGGTTGGCAAAAATGCAACGGAAATGTAAGTGTTTTACCATCAGCTGCATTTTTTTCATAAATTTCTGTCAAAGCGCAGAAATCGCCTCCATCTGGGCAAGTTCCGTCTGTTCCGGTTCCAGTGCAGCAGTGATCCCCGTTCTTTGTATCGCACTTCCAACATTCTAGGGCTAAATCAGAAATACGATATTAAAATTTATATTTACAAGTTTACAATGAAAAGAGTCACATCTGCCAAGTTACATTTTCAAATGACAACTTCCCATTTCTCTTTGGAGTTCAGCTGAATGACGTCGTATTGCAATTAACGGCGACGACAGATCTTTGTCACAAGATTTGGCGCTGTAGAAGTCTTCTTGGGTGCAGTCTATTTGTCGCCATAGAAATGTTTGAGTGAAATTGTTCATGCGCTATATGACTGAGTATCAGCAAACTGCTTAACCTGTACGCTATATCAGAGGTGTAACGGTCAAACAAATAAACAGGGAAGAGTTGAAAGTTTATGTGTTCAATGTTCACGCCTAACGAAACTAACGGAACGCTGTGATGGATTACAACGAGTACCCTTTTGAAATTCACTTCAGTGAAGTTTTGCCTGCCCTGTCCCTTTCGATCTCCAAATATCACTTTCAGTTTTTCCCTTCCACCCTATTATGAACTGTCCCGCAAAACTGCCTATGTTACACAGGATCCCTTCAGCAGTTAATGATTGTCGCAGGACCTGGAAACGCGGATATGACTTATACACAAAGTCACTTGTCACCTCAAGATGTAGACAACATCGAAGAAATTCTCAAGTGAGTTACAATACCTGATTAGGTAACGTCTGCCTCCACTCAATCACAAAACATCATTTTCATGTTTATCACTCCACCCTAGTTAACATACATATATACATGCATACATACATACATACATACATGCATGCATGCATACATACATACATACATACATACATACATACATACATGCATACATACATACATACATACATACATAGTATGTATGTATGTATGTATTACATACATACATACATACATACATGCATACATGTATAAATAAACATGTGTAATTGTATGTATGTAAGTAGGTAAGTATATAAGTGTGCATGACATGTATGTAAATAAGTAAGTAAGTATATATATATGGACTCTAGGGCTTAGTAAGAAAAATGAAAATGGCGTTTTGGAATTGATACAAATGTATGCGTATATATAAATAAGTATGTATGTATTAGAGTGGTCCAAAAAAGTAAAATTTAGAAATTTGTTTCTCCACATGGCTGCCCTTGTTACATGTAATATTTTGAATTTTGTGACAAATTTTGAAGTCAATCTGAGAATATTTAGGGGTCGCTATGAATTATCACTTTTTGGATAAACATCGAAAAACAGCAAATAATGAGTTAATTTTTGATAATTACATCCTTGTGTTATTTTTATTTTTTGACATTCAGTAAAAGGATGTGAACAATAAGAAAACAATTGAAAAACTGTTAACTGGTATCCTAAAATGTTAACAGTAAGAAGCATTAGTTTTGAAAGTAGTCTTTAAGATAAAAGTTACTATTGACATTGACACGAATGAATGCAGAACGAATGCAACATTTAAAAACTGGTTAAATGTAGTTTGTCAAGTCTGAAGGATAGAGTCTGGGTATGCAACTATCCACAGCAACCGTTTAGGCCTACAATGTTTTTCTTTTAGTGATCATCAGCTGTCAAGGCTGCTTTGGATGGGGTGGGGGTAGAACTAGCGGTGACGCTTGACAAATTGGAGCAAGAAATGCTTCTGATCTTTATTTTTTGTGATCGTTTCATTACATTTCTGGATGAGCGCAATGCCACATTCAGTGCTGTCATTGACCACCTTCATGGCTTGGACTCTTGCTTTCAATTTCTTGTAAGACTCGTCATCTTTCCATTCTTCTGGGTCCTTTGAAAGGAAACCCTCAGCCGGAGGAGGCTGAGGGTTTCCCTGTGATGCTCAGCAACTTGAAGAGATGCGTGGTTTGCTTGGTCATAAAGTTCTACAGTATCCAGAACTTAGTGGACTTTGGTGGCATTCACCCTCCACAGAGCCGATGGCGTCTTTGCAAGCTGGAGGTTGGCTCCTAAGGCCCTCTTGACATTTGAACAGTGCCAGTCATATATGAGGTGTTCAGAAACGTACCATAGAGGACGAGACAATGCTGCCGCCTCGGCATCGGCAACAAGGCGATTCGGATACATCTTGAGCAGACTAAGCATCTTGGCATCATTCCGTGCAGCATTCGATGGCATTGTAGCTTCATGCCAGAAACGGCCATGCACAAGTGCAACTAAAAGGGAAAGCTCTGTCAGTCTACTTTTCTCTCTGGCCATCAGCATCGGCTGGTCTTGGAAAAGTATGAGCATGGTGTATTGCTCCTGCAGCTCGGAACTTGATGGCCTTCACAGATCCCCATGGAAGATGAGTCACAATCGAAGGTCAAGGTAATCCTCCCTGGGCTGTTGGTGGTTGAAGGCAGTTGTGTAAAATGATATCATCTCCCCCTCGTAGGTTGTGATTTCATCACCAAAGAGCCCATCTTTTGCAGGTGTGTAGCTCACTTGCTGTACGTATGGCCATTTCTTTTGGAATCCCTTGAATAGGCCAATCTCGGGTCCCCTAGTTGCGTCAAACAGAGCTGTGAAGACATTGAGCATTGAGAATGACCTCCATGACATGATGGCGACAACCAATCATCACGAGCTCATGACCCACTGCTTCTTCAATGATAACACAAGCTCCTCTATGGATACTTGCATTGGACAAAGTGGCAACAAAATACTAGCCCCTTTGCACCAATGCAACCACAAACACAGCTCCACGATCTGGAAAGTTGACCCTGTCTGAGGCACGAGCAACCTCTGGACTAGAGACTATGTTCTTCCAGAAATTATTTGTCTTTGGAGTAGACATAGATGGAGCAAATGCCACTGCAACAGTTTGCAGGCACTGTTACCAGGGGTTCCACGACAAAAGGTTCACGACAAAAGGTTCACCGACAAAAGGTTCACGGACAAATGGTTCACGGACAAATGGTTCACGATCTTCCAGCTTCCATTTTGAGCTATATTTTCATCATCGCTCATCCAGTTTCTAGTTTGAACTATATTTTCATCGCTCATCCAGCTTCTAGTTTGTGTCTTTTTTACATTGGACTATGAAAAAGCATGTTTGGCTCTATTTTCATGCAACTAGAAGCTGGAAGAGCGATGAAAATATAGCTTAAACTAGAAGCTGGATCAGCGATGATGAAAATGTAGCTCAAACTTGAAGCGGGAAGATCGATGAAAATATAGCTCAAACTAGAAGTTGGAAGATCGATGAAAATATAGCTCAAACTAGAAGCTGGAAGATCGTGAACCATTTGTCCGTGAACCTTTTGTCGTGAACCTTTTGTCGGTGAACCATTTGTCCGTGAACCATTTGTCGTGACACCGTTACCAGGGACGTGAATTCAGCTTTTTCGTGGGGGGGCAGGGAGGTCATTTGAGTATTTTTACGGGGAACTGTCCCATTTGCCTCATGGTAAATCCAGCACTGTGTACCTATATATGCCCATAAGCTAGTCCATACAGTGCAGGCCTAAACCCTTTACATGATGTCCCTGAATTTGAGTATCATTTTTTCTTTTTACCCCTTTCTTCTTCCTTTTTTCATGTTCCATTCCTTTTCCTTTTTTTTCAAAAATCAAGAGGGAATGCCCCCGCCACCCAATGACATCCCTGACTGTTAGTGCCTTCAAAATGCAACATTTACATGTTCTTATTGTTCTAGTCATTTGAAAACAAAATTCAAAACATTAATACGACCAAAATTTCATCCGAAATGCGTATATCAGAAAATTGTTGAAATCATAGCGACCCCTAAAACTACTCATATTGATTCAATTTTTGGCATGGTTCTTCTGTATACATAGTGAAATAAGGGCAGCCTTGTGGAGAGAGTTTTTGGACACTTTCAAATTTTACCATATGCATGTGGACCACCCTAGTATGTATGTATGTATGTATGTATGTATGTATGTATGTATGTATGTATGTATGTATGTATGTATGTATGTATGTATGTATGTATGTATGTATGTATGTATGTATGTATGTATGTATGTATGTATGTATGTATGTATGTATGTATGTATGTATGTATGTATGTATGTATGTATGTATGTATGTATGTATGTATGTATGTATGTATGTATGTATGTATGTATGTATGTATGTATGTATGTATGTATGTATGTATGTGTAATACCTAGCGTTCTAGTCACGCTGAGTCACGCTGAACTACATTATGTTCCGGCGTTTCATTTGCTCACTTACCAATAACTCCTGCGGCAAACAGCAAGACTGTCATGACCATGAAGAGACGAACCATTGTGATCTGAGTCTTTAGTGAAGTACCGGTACACAATGCACGTAGCCTATGATCTGGAGCAGACTTTGGAGAATCCTTAGTGCGAGTGGAATCTTTATACTGTAATAAGATTGAAAACAGTGTCGTAAATTTTGCGCAATCGGCTGATCTCGATAACGATTGCACCAAAAAGAAGCATATGGTTGCACTTTAATCTGTAAAAAACTGGTAACTCCAAGGAAGATCAGCTTGTAACAAATGAAAGAAATAAGTTTTCTCTAGGAGGAGTCGATAAGGATGTAAGATAAATCGTTAAAACCCCGTAGGCTAGTTCAAAGACAAAGATCAGCAAAGCGCGTTCAAATGACCTTAGTAATCCAACATCCATGTCACAGACTGAAACAGACTTTTTGCAGAATCCTTAGTGCGAGTAGAATTTTTTACTGTCCTGAGATTGAAAAAAGTCATAAATTTTGCGCAGTCGGCTGTTTTCGATAACGATTGCACCGAAAAGAAGCATATGGCTGTACTTTAATCTGAAAAAATTGGTAGCTGTAAGGAAGATCATCTTGTAACAAATGAAAGAAATAAGTTTTCTCTATAGGAGGAGTCGATAAGGATGTAAGATAAAGCACTAGAAACATGTAGGCCATTTCAAAGAAAAAGATATGCACAGCATATTCAAATGACCTTAGTAACCCAACGTCCATGGCGTGGCTAGATTAATTATTCACATCTCTCCCCGTTTCGTACTAGAACTCAAAGATGATTTTCTACCGTTCTCCACTCTGCTATGCAACCGGTCGATCCGCATCGGTCAATTCTGCTTGCAGCATTGAAGCGAGAATATGTCTAAAGACTCTAAACTCAGTTGATGCAACCAACTACCGGCCAATTGCCAATGTTAGATTTTTGTCTAAAATATTATAGTGCATTGTCTCTAACCAATTAATTTCATATTTGGACAAGCATGAGCTACTTCCCTTCCAGCAATCGGGCTTCCGGAGGAACCATTCCACAGAGACACTCCTAGTTCGCCTTTTGTCTATGGTGCCATTGACCGTGGTCAGGTCACTCTCTTGGCTCTTTTCTGCGTTAGTCCCGCTTCGACTCAGTTGATCATCCTAACTTGCTCCAACCCTTGTCTACTTCCTTTGGGTTGGTTGATGCTCCATTAGAACGGCCGCGCTCCTTTCTGTCTGAGCGCACAAACTGTGTGGTTGTTGGACTGTTGGTGCCTCTAGGTCCCGTTGGGTCTCAGCCCCTTTTAGTGTACAACAGGGCTCAGTGTTAAGCCCTTTACTATACATTCCTCACACAGCTGGTATTAGTTCCTTGCTTTGCGCAAGCGGCCTCCTGCACCAGCTCTATGCTGATGATGCGCAGGCCTATGTTCACTGTCTTGCCATTGACGCAGTGTCTTCTGTATAGTTGATGTCCCATGCCATTGACGCTCTCTCTCATCATGGATGGCTTCAAATCGCTTGCTTCTGAACCCATCTGGCTCGGTACCCGCAGACAATTGGCGTCCAAATGCCTGCGCCTATTTGCGGTGATTTTTCCTCGTATCTCTTTCTCTCTACCAGTTCGAGATTTTTGAGTCACTTTTGATTAAGAACTCAATTTTCACAGCATAATAATCTGGTCACTCGTAGCTGCTACTAACATCCAGGGGCGCCGCCAGGCTTAAAAAATCGGATGCAAACCCCTTCCGTCTCCTCCCATCCACACCCGTTCCCTGACTGCCACTCGTAGTCATACACTGAAATGATACAGAGTGATTGACTCATAGAAGTACAGTGTAACACATGCATATGATATCATATGATATTAATTATACATAGTGTATGGTAAACCGAAATTACACAGTGAAATTGTCACAAAAACAATCGATGCAATACTTAATCCTTGTGTGGATATGATTTGGTAGGTGAACGCACGTGCGACCAAATCATATCCACACAAGGATTAAGTATTGCATCGATTGTTTTTGTGACAATTTCACTGTGTAATTTCGGTTTACCATACACTATGTATAATTAATATCATATGATATCATATGCATTAATATCATATGATATCATATCATATGCGTGACGCTGGCGGCGCCCCTGCTACCATCTGCGCAAAATCCAAGTTGTCTAACGATCTCTCTCTCACAATGCTACTCTGGCTCTTGTACATGCTTTCGTCACCAGTAGACTTGATCACTGCAGTGCGGTACTTGTAGGCCTACCTCTTAGGCTAATTGGGCGCCTTGATAAGATTCTCCGCTCAGTGGCTCACCCCACTGGTCACCTTCCTAAACGTGCTCCTCTCACTGCCTATATGCGTGACGTCCTTCCTGGCTGTGCTCCATCCTACCTGTCTGATCTTTGACCTTGCAGCCCGTCGAGCTCTCCGGAGCTTTTGGTCGGGCGTACACGCACTGCTGTCAGACAGTGTCGGGCCTTTTCAGTTGTGGACCCTCCTTCTGGAATGGCCTCCCTCTAGGCCTGCTCTTGATGCCTCGGTTAAACTTGCCTGCTTTTGCAAGTCCATCAAATCACACTTCTTTATCTGTGGCTGTGCTAGAAGCGCCTTTGAGTAGGTCTCTTGAAGAGGTGCTTGTTGTGTTTATGGAAGGTGACTTGAGATGATGGCCTCCACCAGCGCTTATAATATGACAATGGAATCTACATGTAGCCTATGTAGATATTAAATGTCATCCGGGTTACGAACTCAGATCACAGAGTTGAAAACCGCAACTGTTAAAATTCATAGATCTGTGACGCAACTTTTGTGCATTAAGCCCGAGCTTGTTTAAAATGTTCAATGCTTCATGATCGAACTTACATTAATTGATACAATGCAAGCTTCTTGAAAGTTTTCGATGCGAACACTGTTCATCCTATGCTATGCGGAAGCGCAAAGCCAATAGGAATCCGCGAGCTGCAGGTAGATCAAGGACTGGTTGAAAATATATAATAATTATAATAATAATAATATAATAATAATAATAATAATATTCGTTATTATTTCAAACCGACAAACGCAGTAAAATTACATTGAAACATGAAAGTACAATCAACATCTTAAGTAAACACACGGTTTGGCAGCCATGCAAGGCGCCGTCCTTGAGGGGGTTTACGGGAGTCGATCGGCGTACCTTATGCTCTCCTGGCCATGAGTGTTACCACTACTCTATCCCCCTCCCCAAGTCCTGTAATATGTTGCTCTGCTGTTTAGAGTTTCTATAAAGCCTTAAAGAAACACCAGAATATGGAGGAACTGATGGAGATATCGTCTATTCAAAGAAGGACATATAATTTGGGTTTATAACTGGTGACCGGATAAAAGCAAGATGGACGAAAAGTAAGCTAGATTAGTTCATGTTTGTCTATTAGCATTATATTTGTTGAATTTTATAAGCAATTGGTAAACCCCTTAATTAGATTTATTATTATTTTGATAATTATAATAAGACTGACGTTCATATATTTATTCTCACTGTTGCCGACGCATGTAAAGCCAGCCGATTGAAAGCTAGAAAGAACAGACAGCTTCATATTGAGATAAGTGAATCGGTGCGAGTACTTATTTAAATTCACCAACGAAGTAATGTAAACTTTTCTACTCAAATAAATTCTTTAAGTGTCCTGACCATGTTTGCGTGTCGTTGTATTGTATTGTATTGTATTGTATCTAAACATTAGCGTCTCCATTTCCTAAATTTTAAAATTCATGAAACAAATGTTATTTGTGTCCAAATAACATTTGGACACAAATAACATGCTACGAATGGAAAGGAGAATAAAATGTGTTAGGAGATCGATGCCTGTTTTTTAATAACACTAAGACCTAGCGTGGGTTATGTGCGATCTATGTGTTTGCAGATGTTTGTTTCAAGTTTTGACAATAATATATTATTGCAAGAAACAGGATTAGGGTTAGGTTAGATAAGGGTAGATTAGATAATATTACATTAGATTAGACTAGATTAGATAAGGTTAGGTTATATGAGATTAGATTTGATTAGATAATATTAGATAACATTAGATAAGATAAGGTAGGTTAAGTTGAGAAAGACAACAAGAAACAACAATTTCCAAAACATTTCACGTCACTTCTCAATGTTTATTGTTTTACGACAGTATTATTATTATCATTTTTTCCCCCGAGGTATATGTAATCCCTCAGGAGTCTAAAAAATTATGCAAGGAGCTGTTGTTGAATGTCTGAAAAATCAGGCCTCGTCCTCCGCAACATTAGTGAAAGTGCCACGAAATTGTAATTGTAGTGTTATTATAATTACTATTATTATTATTATTATTATTATTATTATTATTATTATTATTATTATTATTATTATTATTATTATTATTATTATTATTATTATTATTATTATTATTATTATTATTATTATTAAAGCAGTTTATTTAGCGCCCCTTCAAGATTGCCTACTCAGTTTGACTCGCAGCCCAACCAAGGTTAAGCAACGCAGTTTTGAGGACATTAAGTAACGAGGTGACATGACCAGTCGGTATTTGGCGGAGCGTGGTAGGGAGCCCATTCCAGGTCATGGGGCAACCACGGAGAAGGTACGGCGCTACCGTACGGCTGTCCGCAAGCGAGGAACCATAAATTCAGCTTGCGCAACTGAGCAGAGAAAGCAACGACGCTGCGAACATGAGGTGGGAAAGCAGAGCTCCCACAGGTATGGAGGGGCCAAGCCTTCAAAGCCGTCTGACCAAAGCAGAGATTCGGTAAGTAATGCGATGTGGGTAGGGAAGCCAGTGGAGGACATCCCTCATATGCAGACACTCCGCCAAACTTGGGATGCGGCCTACAAGGCGGGCAGCAGAACGCAGGATTCTATTCAGGGGCTCATTCCGGCAGGCCGGGAGTCCGTCATATATGGCGTTGCTGTAGTCCAACCGAGACACAGCAAATGCATGGACAAGCGTGGAAGCTGAATCAGAGGACAGAGAACGGGAAATCGCTTTCAGCTGGTAATAGCAGCTGTGGGAGAGAAGGTTTATGTGCCGCGTGTTTAACGACTCTGAAGTATAAATACAAAAATTAAATAAAATGATTTCTCGCTCGTTAACAGTTGTCTTTAGCCCCGTACAGGTGACCTATGACCCCTTTCGGTTTCCTGGTGTGTTTCTTTACTTATATTCCGCGCATGAATTGTAATTGTAATTGTAATGGTAGGCCTAATCGAGTATTTATATAGCGCCACTCAGAATCAGTGGCCTCCCGACCCGGGTCAGTGTCTTCACTGACAAAGAGAAATGTTTTCAGGCGCTTGCGGATCTAGATAGGAAAGAGAATGGAGTTCAAGCCTAATGGTCTGAGGCAGACGGTTCCAGCTGGTAGGGCCCACGACCGCAAAACTACGAGATTGGGCCGTAGCAGTGCGCATCCGAGGAACAATCAAATGGCCACGGCCGGATGACCGGAGAGACCCGACCAGGCAAATTGGACACCAGGGTTCAGTAAGCCCTGAGATACAGCGGAGCTGAGCCAGCAAGATCTTCATTAAGACCCATATCTAGACCATTGAGATAAAATTTGGGCATTAGAACAACCAAAATTGAACATATTGATCATATCGTTGTAATACGATCGGGGATCTCTACACCGGTCGAGTTAATTTCGCAACGACAATCGACCAGGCGGGACATTGACAAGTGCAACACTTCTGACATTTAAATAATAGATTTGTCACGCTTCGTCAGAATATAAGAGAGTAGATGACACTAGGTTGAGCTTTTTGGAAAGATTAGCAAATGTAGGCCTATACGAATCGCTCTTTCGCGCGATCAGGTCAAATGAGTCTCATGTGCTCCGCGGCCTGTTCCCTCCGTTGGCTCGGCGGCCCTTTCGCCATCGGAATCGGCCGCACGACTTCACGCTGCCAACAAAGAACGTCCGTAACTTTATTCCCCGAGTGTTATATCCACGTAGCTGACGCTCTTGGACTTTGGTATTTACGTGTAAATTACTGTCTGCTAACGATGGTACCCAGATGCGGTGTGTCACCTGGTTGTTTCATTAAAAGAATATATGTATATTTACATATATATATATATATATATATATATATTTCTTTGGAATATTTATTGATCAACATCTAAATTGGAAGACGCATATTAACTATATTTCATTAAAGATAGCAAAAAACAGTGGAGTTATCTCCAGGATAGCGTATCTGCTCCCTAAAGAAATCAAAATGAGTTTTTATACTACAGTATTACTTAGGGTTGCCAACTTTTGATTATGAAATTTCTGGACAAGGCGCGAGACCCTTTGATATCCAACCACCCCACGATTTGTGGGGATTATGGTCTGGCAAAATACAAGAGGATAAAGAACAATCAAAAGAATATTATTTAATCCAATACTATAACAGGGTTCAAAACGTTCTCATGTGAAGTATAATCCGACCTTATTTTCTTTTAAAGCTATACTTCTGTTCACTTTGGCTTGTTTTGAGCAAACATTTCTCACCCCCAACGTAATGTAAGAAATCACCACAATATTGATCGAAATTGACTTTCACACACAGTTCAGCTTTAGCTTTTCACCACTTCAGGCCTCATCCTGTTGCGCTCATCGGTCCATAGATTTTTCATCAATGAGAAAATACGTTCAACTTGGGCATTACTGATCGGGATTGCTAAGACGTATCCAACCAGTGGTTTTTTTTAATTTGGAGCATCACAGTTTAAAAAATTCTATCCAACGTTCATCGATTTTTGTCTTTGTCTTCAGTTTTGGATGAAACTGGTCTTAAGATGCAATACTCCTTTATAAGTCATCTCCCAGTACTGTAATTCCACATGTGCGAATTAGTTCTAACAAACTTCCGAACGAAAATACTTCATCAAGACTTAGGCCTATAAGTATTTTTATTTTTTGTAGAACATTATTCTTCACTTTCGCTGGTGTCCATATTCATAGTTTAAGACTCCTTCAGTTTAGCTTCCTTTAGTTTAGTTAGTAGGCATAACTTATACTTACTCTTAGAAATATTTCTAGACTTGTATTCAATAATTCAATTCTTTGCTGAGTTTGAACTTGAGAGATTATTTATTGAATTTTTTTTAATTTTAAAACGTTTTTTTTATATTTATTCCGGATATTTCTATAGCGCCTCTCGAAGTCAACTACTGCTCAGAGGCGCTCCCGACTACAGCATTTGATACTGTGCCGGAATTTTCACGCCGAAGCGCCACGAGCAATTGCGAGTGAAGGACTTGCCCAAGGTCCGTACGCAGCAGCTAGAGTGGGATTCGAACTTGCAACCCTCCGGTCACAAGGCGCCGAACTTACCACTGAGCCACCGCGCCCCACAGCAGATACGTACCGGATCCGGTAAAACAACGATACCAAACAAGTAGTTGTGAGTTGTGACCATAGAGGTTTATATATACGTCGATGGTTGTGACAGTTGTGACGGTCACCGTTATTTGGAGCATTAATTGCTCTGGTGAGCAAAATTCTGCAAATTTTTTCGTGCTCTTATTTTTTCTGGACACTGCATTGTCCAGAACGACCCTCCTCTGGTTTCTGTACACTGACTGCAATTTCTGGACGATCCAGAAAAATTCTGGACGGTTGGCAACCCTAGTATTACTACACTTTAATTTACCCCTACCTAAGTTACTGTAACTTCATATGGGCTAACAATTACCAATCGCGTCTGCATAAATTGATTATATTGCAGAAAAAAGCTGCCAGATTGATTCAGGGAACCAGAAGAGGTGCACATTCTGAACCGATTTTCAAAGACTTCAAACTGCTGAACGTAAACCAGATAAAAATATATCAAATCGCGGACCTCCTTTACTGCTTTGAACATAAGGTATACCTGCATCTTTCTCGGACTAGTTCACTACAGCATCGTCAATGCCCGCGAGAGGAGCGTCTCTATACAGACCTATTAAAACCCGCACCAACCTCAGACGATTCAGTATTAAATCTACTGGCCCGCAGGTCTGGAATTCGGTCCTGTTGGAAATAAGGTCTTTGAGAAATAGACATGTTTTTAAGAAACATCTCAGAGATTATATCTTGAACAAATGAGGGTACATTAAGATAATGAACTAACTAATTGTTCTGGCCGGTCAGATTGGGGAGCAGGGCAGCACTGGAGCCTAGCACAAGTGTGCTGTAGTTAAGTGTGTTAGTTAAGGATAATTAATTTTGTATGATTCACCCCTCTAGTTTTATTGATTTATCTAATACAATACTTCGGTTAACTGTGAATCGGAGAAGGTGACCAATTAGTTAGCCATATAACTTTACATGTATGTGACTAGATCTTGAAGGGTATCCCCGCCAAGCGGGACTTCCATCCCTTTGGGGATACCTATTGCCTTAGATGTCAATCCTGAAAATAAATTTTACATACAAGCTCGACGATTTCTTGATAATATTCTGACTTCTGACCACAGAACAAGTATACTTTTCTTTTTGTCCAGAATTTAATTTTACTGTTATAATAATTACCATTGGTTTTTGATTTGTTAAAGGATTTGTACTTGGTTGTTATTTGATGCAATAAACACATTCATTGATTGATATATATATATATATATATTATATATATATATATTATATATATATATATATAATTTAATGTTCTTATGTCGATGACTATCACTTCAATTGCCGATGCGTCTAAATCAGTTAACGTTAATATCGGTTTAGAAGAACAGCAACGAGTAACATTTATAATGATTATTTAATTTTGGCAAATGTCGAATTGATTTCAACAGTTTGACGACGAGCATGTACTAAAATGCATGGAAAACTGATTCCTGTATAAAAGAGTTACAGAAATGTTAGTGGCGATTTCAAAAGGTTAAATTTTCCATTAGACCTAAATCTGGTAAATTTCATACTGACTTGAATTATTACGAAAGATTTATAATAATGTTTTTGTGGCTCGAATGCGCATGAGATGTTGAAGATCAAAAGTCACAATGTTCAGTAGATTCAGTCGACTGAGAATCTTCTGACTTTGCTTAACCTCTTGCCTGGGGACAATCTTCCGGTGCATATGAGTTACATAGGTCCCCGTCACATGGTGTAGTGCACATTTCATATTCCTCTCCATGCTGTTTGCATTTACGCTCAAGTCCATTCGCATTCGAGCATTGTCTCTTCATTAGTGAAGGTACTTTGCCACCTAATGAAAATACAATATATCAGGCAATTAAGAATAATTACATTATTAATGCTAATTAAAATTATCGCTAAAAATTTCCACAAATAAAACATTTTTAGAATTCCGTGATTTGGGAGTCACCTTAGACAGTTCATTAACCTTTGCTTCTCACCTCTCCTTACTTACTCGCACTTGCTACTACCACTTGAGAAGACTGCGAGCTATCCGTCGATCCGTCCTACTGCAGTTTTCAAATAGAAGCTCCCTCATCTACTGGTTAATGAAGTAATTAATTTTCATATTTTGTATCATGTCTAGGGGTCGCAACTTTAAAAAAATGTGTGACGTCATATAGTTCATTAGAAATAAATAACAAATTCATTAATCTTATTACAATAGGGTCATAGAAACTCATTAATGTCGACTATAATATATTACACAATCACTTTAATACACAAATTACACACTACACAGTACACTACGATATTGTATTGTATTGTATTTAAAAACTTATAAGTGCCTCTACCAAGTTCCCACCAATCAAAGGCGCTCCCAGTGCGAAAGTTCTCGGGAATAAAGGCAAGTTTAAAGACAACGAAAAGCTGTGGCAGGACCACCGGATAGTACTGCAGCCCGGGCCGAATGAGGAAGCAGATTCCACAATGAAGGGCCAATAGTAACAAAGGAACGAGACTGGGCTATCACCGTTCTCACTGGGGCAACAAATGAGTCAAGTCGATCAGAGGAGCGAAGAGGGCGAAGGGAGCTAGCTGAAGTAGGAAGACGTAGTGGGTCACAGAGGTATTTAGGAGCAAGACCCAGGTAAGATCGGCAAATATGGATAAGTACCTTTAGTTGGAACGAGACTGGACCATCCCCTTTCTCACTGGGAACAAATAAGTCATATATGTACCTTTAGTTGGATGCGGGCAGTAAGAGGAATCCGGTGAAGATGTTCAAACATGAATGTGGAAATATGGGAGAATCGTGGAAGACGGGTGATTTGTCTGGCAGCTGCTTTAAGAACAGATTGTAGAGGGGAGAGATGGACTTTGGGAGGTCAACAAAGAGGGAGTTACAGTAATCAGTGCGAGAGCAGATAAAGGCATAGACAATGGGAGTAAAGACTGGAGAGGAGACAGATCTTCGGATAGCCTTGAGACGTCGGAGATGGTAGTAGCACAAGCGGGTGAGATTAGAGATATAGTCAGAAAAAGAAAGGGAGCTATCAAGAATTATACCCAGGTTACGGTCAGATGCAGAGAATGTATAAAAAGGAAAGCTTTGAGATAAAAGAGGGTAGTCAACCTTGGCCAGTTGTTGACGAGTGCCAAACTAAATCAATTGGGTCTCTGCTAGGTTTAAAGAAAACAAGTTTAAGGACAGCCATGCTTGAAGGTCATGAAAGAGAGCATCAACGCGAGCAGTAAGAAACAGCTGAGCATACGGAGACCCATGCACGTAGACCTGGGCGTCATCAGCATAGAGGCGGCCAGTGGTTAAATGCGTTACAAAGCTGGAGGTAATATCAGCTGATTAAAGCAGGTAAAGGAGTGGGCCAAGTACTGATCCCTGGGGACACCAAACTTGACAGTAACCCAGTGTGTTCTGGAGTCACCCCAGATTATCGTTTGTGTGCGATCTGTAAGATAGGACCGGAACCAAAGAAGAGATGAGCCCCTGAGACCACTTGAGAACTCGAGACGTTGCAGGAGGATCTCATGGTCAACCATGTCAAAGGCAGCAGAGATGTCAAATAGAGCAAGCAACGAGATCTGGGATCTGTCAAACGCAGTGTAGCTACTAGAGAATAGAGATAGGAGGACAGTTTACTTTTAAGTAGAGTTTCTGCAGTCTGAGGCCGAGTTCATGGACATGACTCACGCCACGGTGTTATCATTCAAATGAAGAAATCAAGATTGTACTTGCCAACTATAGAAACAAAGCTGATTTCCTGAACTATGTTAAAACACTTACACTCCAGTACTGTGCCAGATGCTTTTTCATTTATTTTTTACTCATTGTTGTTTGTAGCTCCAACTTTGGGTTCTGAATTTGAAAGTCATAACCATTAAGCCGGCTGATGTAAGAGCAGCTCTCCTTTTACAACATATTGCGTTTTTGGGCTGGTGTTTCAGACAAAGTTGCGAGAAAACGGTGATATACATGTATATATCAGAAATCCATTTTTGGTGCAATATCGACTTTAACATGGACCTTTGATTTAGGTTTGTCCGGGAACTCAACTCCAGATTTTTTCACTTTTTGTCCCACCCTATTATCCATGCATTTATATGTTGCCGCATTGATTATTGCAATTCGTTACTGGTTGGCCTTCCGAAAGTCCGTCTCTCTGCCCTTCAATCGGTACTTAACGCAGCTGCTCGCCTCAATGCTCATCGTTCTCGGTTCTCCTCCATCTCTACTTACATGACTGATGTCTTGCATTGGCTTCCTATCTCCGCTCGTATCCACTTCAAGATCATAACTCTTGTCTCTAAGGCGCAACAGGGCTTAGCTCCAGCCTACCTTTGTGACCTGATGCGCAAACCTCTATCTGCTTCTTCTCATCGACCCCTACGTTCTCTGAATCGGCTTGATCTATTCGTTCCCCGGGTGAGGTCTGTCCTGGCTCAGTCTCGCTCTTTCGCTGTCGTGAGTCCATCCCTAAGGAACTCCCCCTTGGTACTGCGTGGGACCCTACTTACTAAGTTCTCTCTCTCTCTCTCTCTCTCTCTCTCTCTCTCTCTCTCTCTCTCTCTCTCTCTCTCTCTCTCTCTCTCTCTCTCTCTCTCTCTCTCTCTCTCTCTCTCTCTCTCTCTCTCTCTCTCTCTCTCTCTCTCTCTCTCTCTCTGTTGTTCATCGTTTAGTCTTTTCTATTTCCGCGAGGCTCACATGCTGAGAGCGCCTCTGAATAGTTCGCACTATGAGAGGCGCTTTATAAAGATACCATACCACAGAAGAGTGGCGAATAATCGCCTTGTAACGCAAAACTTCGAATGCAAGTCTCAGTACAAACGGTCTTTGTGCGAGGAATAGAAGCAAGTCCTTCACGCACAGTTACTACGCTGAAATATTGTGTATGAAATTATGTATCCTTGTGAGTTGGAATATAATATGTTCGTATGTTTGTGTGTGTATGAATGTGCATATGTATGCATGTGTGTATATATGTTTGTGTTTATGTATGTATCTATGTATGTATGTATCTATATATGTATAGGCCCTATATATATGCTGGTGTATGTATTTATGTATGTATGCATGGATGTACTATGCATGTATGTACGTAAGTTTACTATTTCTTTTTTGATACAAAATATTGTATTGTCATAAACACTTCATTCTCAAACTCTCATTTTGTGTAATCAACACATGCAGTTCGTCTACTATTATTGCGGGTTCGCTGAATTACTATGCAGTATTACATTATTGCCAGGAGCGTAGCCAGACTTAAATTCAAGAGGAGGCAAAAAAAATCTAGAACAAAAATTTGATGACCTTTTGGGAAATTTCTCTGTCAACAAATTTGATGACCTTTTTTCCTTTTTTGGAGATTGGTGCACAAAAAACTTGATGACATTTTATGGGAGATTTCTGTCAAAAAACTTTATGACATTTTTTGGGAGATTTCTCTGTCAAAAAATTTCATGACGACTTTTTTTGGAGATTGGTGCACAAAAAAACTTGATGACCTTTTCTCGGAAGATTTCTCTCAATGAAATTTCTTCTCTTGCGTTGGGCCTGGATTCACCGTTCAAGAGGAGGCAACATCCAGGTGCAGGGCTATAGCCCAAGGAAAATAATTATATTTATAAACCAAGAGGAGGCAACTGCCTCCTGTTGCCTCAGTTTAGCTACGCCTATGATTATTTCCAATGCTCACTGTGCGGATTGTTCGCTTCTTGGACCGATCTATAATTCCCACAGCACCACACTTCCGGTGGACCATCTGCCCGATCGGATGTTGGTCACAGTTAAGCATACACTAAGCATTGTAAGCAACGCACAATTAGATGAGCATCATTAAGCGCTTATTTGCAGGTGCAAGGGGCCAAAACCCTTATTCATGGACCAACCACTATTAATTAGAAGGTGAGTCATAAAAACGTGTGCCTACATATTTTACTTTAACTTTGTCAGATATCAGATTAAGTCAAAGAAATTTTAAGTAAAGAGTTATTACTGAGCATTAAGAAAGTTAAAGCTTCTGTTCAAATTGACCTCTTTTGGCATCAGTGTGATTCTCGTTAACGTTAACGATAACGAAAATGTTCGTTAACGAACAAAAAATGATTTCGTTAACGATAACTATAACTATAACTAAAAAATATCATTAACTATAACTATAACTATAACGAAAATAACACTAACGAAAATTTATCGCTATTTTCGTTAATGAAATAAAAAGTGCAATATCGATACACATAAGAACGTGCAAAAAGCAGTCTTTAAATTACCCGTGTTGTCGTCCATTAATTATATCAACAAAATGGGGCAAGGGATTTGAAAAAGTTTGACAATTCTTGACAAGGGGAAGTGGTGTTCAATAGGGCATAGTGACCAGAAAGGATTATGTTTGGCATATCTTAATATGTTGCTCCTGTGCATAGGATAGTGTCTGGTATAGAAATTATGTTTTGGTATGCTGCTTAACTTTGCCGCCATGGCTCTGAAGTTATTCCAATATACCACATTATGCGACTATTGAGCTATAGTCCAGGCAATTTACAGTTGGACCAGGGAAAAATTGCTTCAGAAGCTTTTTAAACGATTTTCTGCTCAGAATCCGTTGCTGAATAACATATCCAATATCGGACAAAATCGGACCACGGGAACACTCCCAAAAATGAATTTCAAAATGGCGGATTGGCGGTTTTCTAAGAAATACCAATAATTATGCCAATAATATGCATTTAGACCTAAGCGAATGTACTTCAGAAGTTTTTTAAACGATTTCCTGCTCAGATATTATTGCTCAATAACATATCCAAAATCGGACAAAATCGGACCACGGGAATACTCCCAAACATGAATTTCAAAATGGCGGATTGGCGGTTTTCTACGAAATACCAATTGTAATACCAATAATATGCAGTTAGACCTGGGCGAAAGTACTTCAGAAGCTTTTTAAACGGTTTCCTGCTCAGAGACCACTGGTGAATGACATATCCAAATTGGACAAAATCGGACCACGGGAACACCCCTAAAAATGAATTTCAAAATGGCGGATTGGGGTTTCATAAGAAATACCAAAAATAAGAGGGGTCTACCAATAATTTGCAGTTAGACATGGGCAAACTCACCAACCAAACTCATCAAACTCACCAAACTCACTAGCCAAACTCACCCGCCTCAGCAAAATCACCGACCAAACTCACCAAACTCACCAATCAAACTCACCAATCTCACCAACCAAACTCACCAAAGTAAACAAAGTCACCAAACTCACCAAAGTCACCAAACTCACCAACCAAATTCACGAAACTCACGAAACTCAACAAACTCACCAAACTCACCAACCAAACTCCCCAAATTCATCAACCAAACTCAACATTGTTGACTTTCGTGCACACTGGAAACAACCCAAAAAAGGAAGCACTATTTTAACGACTTTTTCAATAAGGTATTTGCCATGGTTTTCACCTGCGAAACTAGAGGAAACTTCAATGGCTCGGCGGTAAAGTTAGATGCAATAAATTTGATGCAATCTTTCTTCCACACTTATGTTTTAGGACTGGAGCAACCTTTCTGGTTGTGCCAAAGTTCATTTTAAACCAAAACATATTTCTTGCTATGCCCTAGTGTTCAAGGCAAATTAACGTCACCAATAATTTAATCAAAAGGCAACCATAGATTCGGAAAGTCTTTATGAGTGATCTATTTCATTTTTGTTTGTAACTTAATCAAACGCGATATTTTCTCCGTTTTAAATTATCCTGTTTATTGTTCCCAGTTAAAGTGAGAAAATGTGCTGCTTAGGCCTATTCTCTTTCCGAATATCCTTGGTTCTTTTCGAAAATCTAATATTTCGAGTTTCTTTTTGATGGAAAGATAATTTTTCTTTCGATTGTTAATATTAAAGAGTAAGAAACTTGTTTTGATTTTAATTTTCTATGTTAAAAGGAATATTATAAAAAAAGTTATCATGTTCATGTTCAAATTAGAAATGTTCATAATAAAAATCAAATTGAATACACATTTAAAAGAAAACGAGATTGTATTTTTCAATGGAAAAATCCATTAAATAAGCTTATCTGTGACAGACAGTGATTCCACATGTGCTGTAGCCATTCAGTATAAAATCTGAATAACAACATTTTGGTTTTTTTCCGGCAATTTCAGTTTTTTGCATTTGTTAGAGTCATAGAAATTTATGGAGGTGGGGTAATTTTCTTTGACATAATTTTGTTAGGGGTTCTTGAATGTTTGACAATTGTTGACAAGGGGAAGAGATCAAAAACTGCCTAAAATTTTCTGAGATAATTAATCGATGGCCTCATAGGGACCAGGAGGAGCTCCATTGGGGCCAGTTGTAACTTTGTACTAACTAAAATTAACTAAAATAAAAGTCCAATAACTATACCTATAACTATAACTATAACTAAAAAATAATGCTAACTATAACTGTAACTATAACTAAAATGAAAAACCATTAACTGTAACTATGACTAAAAAATAATACTAACTATAACTGTAACTATAACTAAAATGAAAAACCATTAACTATAACTGTAACTATAACTAAAATAAAATCTGTAAGGAGAATCACACTGTTTGGCATCCACGCATGCGCGAAGACGCGTACGCCACTGCTTGACTGACTCAGTGGCGGATCCACAATTTCTTGCGTGTGGGGGGCAAGAGTTTTTTTTCTGAGGGGCGCGACGTTTTAGGGTGAACTGGTAATTAAACTTTGAAAGCTAGTACATATATATTTGAAATAATATCACGTGTAGACCACGAGTAGGCCTAGATACTATCTTATATAAAACTGTTTCAAAGTGATGAAATGTTTCGGGACAAAAAGTTGTTGCAGAATCATGAAGCATTTATATAAGTTGTTTTCTACGAGACTTCATCAGTGCAAAGCGATCCAATTTCGAAACTTCGTCTGAAGTGGAAGGTCTGGAGTCCAAATGAACAGCTTCTTCATCCTGCTTAGGTTTTAATTCAACAGCAGCTGCTGCTGCTACTGTTTCAGTTGCAGCGCTAGCATGAGTAGACTCAAACAAGTCGCCTGAAAAGCTGACATTTCCACTCACTCTAGGTAATTTGGTGATAAATGTTGTGTCAGGCATTGTTTAGCATTCGCAAAAAGAATTCTGTATCAAGCCTGCTTGCATCATTCGCCCAATATCTATGGATGGATACAAATCTTGTTGGTCAGGAAAACCCATTGGCAGCAGCAACAGTTATTCTGTATCAGACGGTATGATAAACAATGGGAAGATTTCAAAAGGACTCACTATCTGTACATTTACATCCAGTGCTTGAAAAGCTTCTGTGTGTGTGTGTGTGTGTGTGTGTGTGTGTGTGTGTCAGCGACTTCAGCACCTGTAGAACGTATTTTTTCCACATGGCGGAATTTTTATGAGGCCCACAAGGCACGTCTTGGTCAGAAAATTCTGAGCGAATGGGTTTTTATAAAATACAAAAGGCATTTGGAATAATAGTTTGCATGAAGGACTTTTGAATACAAATTCGGATTTATCTGCAGTTTGCATTTAAAGTTAATTTGCTTGAATAAAATAAAAGACTCATGTTTTCATTAAAATAGCGAATATTCCGACTTGACAATTTTAGAAGTCTTGACCTAATTGCGATTTTTGGGTCTTGGTCTTGGTCTTGGTCTTGAGGTTCAAGGTCTTGGTCTTGGTCTTGGTCTCGAGGTTCAAAGTCTTGGTCTTGGTCTTGGTCTTGAGGTTCAAGGTCTTGGTCTTGGTCTTGGTCTTGAGGTTCAAGGTCTTGGTCTTGGTCTTGGTCTTGAGGTTTAAGGTCTTGACAACAAGACTGCACTTAGGTATATAGATTAAGAAGGGCTGTGTGGGTTCAGAACATCGCTACACACTCTTTATCTGAAAATTCCTTCAAAACTTTTTCTCACCGCAATTTTTATTCTTTCTTAAAATTTTTTTATGTTTTTCTTCTTCGGTAAACACCATGCATTTTGTCGGGGTTGTCGTGATGTAATTATAATTTTGGTTGCTCCAGCTTTTTATACAACATCATTTATATAGCGCTTGGCTAGACCATCAAGCGTCATTATTCTGAAATTTAATGAAAATATTGATGGTTATCTGTATGAATTATAGTAAGTAAGTAAGTAAGTAAGTATGGACTTTAATGCTCCGCCTGCAAACGCACTGCGGCTAACAAACGGGTTAATACAAGTGTAAGAAACTAAACATATCAAGCACAGGCATAACATCCTAAATAAAAGGAAAAGAAAAAATTAATTTAAATCCAATTAATGTTCAACTTCCTAAGTAGAGCATTCTAATGATAAAATGTTTTCTAGGCAGTGTATGTTAAGCTATAATTTTGTGGGGACACGTTTTTAATGACTCACCGTGTATAAACGCAATTCGGCACACTCACCCTTTCTCATACATGCTACTTTACAATTATGAGCGTTATATACACTTGCTTAAAAGTGATGTCTCATAACAAAGGGTGCGGTGTCGTCAACGGCCTTTGATGTAGAGCCCTGCGCCGACGTCATAGTGTCGGCGGCGGCGCGCCGGTCATTTTGGGTCGGCGGCGGCGGCGCGCCGACGAACAAAAATCGGCGGCGGCGGCGCCCACAAAATGTCGGCGTCGGCGCGGCGCGGCGCGGCGCGGCGTGCCCTAGTCAGAAGCATGAGTCACTATGAGAGTTGAACCGCCGTTGGTCCTATGACCAGTCAAGAGGGCCAAGATCTCTAAAGCCACTCCATCACACTGAAGCTCAACTACACACTGAGAGACATTTGCCTTAGAAATATGAATATCCTTAATTACACTGCACATCTGCATAGGTATTGGCAAATTGTAATCATGCAGATGAAGCAACATGCATTTGCACATTGCATGAATACTCTTGCATGTGCACTGATACAGTATAGGCCTACACACCAAGTCACATGGCAGATGATAACAGCATCCTCCCAGTGAGAGAGGCTGCTGTCAAGTCAGGAAGTGAAATGTAAATATACACGTTTTCCTATGGTAATACAATGGCCGAGTGGCCTCACCCCTGTTAATTTTTCAGTGAATTTACCAGGTGGTCTGCTGCCCGTTTGAATTGGTGCCATGCCATTTAAGGTCTCCATATATAGACCATTGTCTGAAAAAGACCATTCTTGATACTCTACTATGTCAAAACGTGTCTCAACTGATACCGTTTACCTGAATAGATTCCAGCCAATAATGATACCTTTCGTTCTGCAGGAATTAGTTAAATGGCATATCTTGATATTAATAGCGCTTATAAACTCCTCTAACCTTACAACATTAAGCCAAAAATTTGTACCATTGTAATAAGACCACAGACATCAAATACCACAATCAATAAGTTATAGAAGTTATTCAACATGAAGCTGCAGAAGTCAACACGAATTGGTGATATCATACGCTCATAGCGTTGACGACACCAATTAGTGCTGCCTAACAAGTTACGCAAAGAAATCCAGAAAAATGAAATGAAGTAAGTAAGTAAGTACAAGATGTCCACTTCCATTTCGCACCAAGGCAACACTTTATCGCAATATCATGCAAAACATGAAAAATGCAACAAAACAATTGAGCATATCAAAATGCCATCGGCGGCGCGCCGACAGATTGTCGGCGGCGGCGGCGGCGGCGCGCCGACCAACAAAAATCGGCGGCGGCGGCGCCCACGAAATGTCGGCGGCGGCGGCGCGGCGCGGCCGGCGCAGGGCTCTACTTTGATGTCATAGGACGACGTTAAACTGTGGGATAATAACGGGTGCGGTTAATGTGATGTTGTCTAGCGAATAAGCATATGGCACTGCGCATATAGGCATATAGCACTGCTTATCGACAAAATAAATTTGCATGCTTCTGTAGACAGTCAGTAGTCCATGTGACGTTATAGCAATGCATTTGCTAACACAACCCGTAGACGCAGATGACGAACAGTGAAAGTCAGTACATTATATACTGGTATTGAAATTGCTAATTTAAATAAGCTTACTTTAACGTAGTTTGAACTTGCATTTAAAATACAACGTAATAAGTGCTTAAGCATCTATCCAAATACCTACAGTCCTACACCCGAGGTAAGTCTATCCCCAGAAGACAAAAAATTGTCCGCAGTCTATTAATTACATCTGGAACGGTTACGTGTCATCCTATCCGGTTTTTTCAGGGAGAAGGTACTGCGGAAAGCAACGCTCCGAAATGCTGAACATTAATTAGTGAGAGACGATGAAACAAATGACTAGCTAGTAGCTACATCTTAAACCCTTGATAAACGCTAGAGCGAAACTATTATTATGACCGATGGTTCAATATGCTACAGGAAAGAAGTCGTGTTGTATGGAATCAGTTGTAGTCATGCGTTGCAAGGATTTGGCTCCCGCGGTGTCAGCCGCAAGTGAAGCTGATAATTGAGCTGGTGGAGTATTCGAGCAGACAGGCACTATGCTAATTTGTCTTAAACATAAACATTCAGGGTTTACTGGTGTAGCAACTTGTTCAAGTGCTAGGCGATGAGGTCAGAATTCTTGAAGCCTTCACTGACACTAGCCATCATTCGGTTTCTTCTTTGGTAGAGCTCGGCAAATAGCGAACAAGTTTTCCGATTTGATTGGTTCAAGGTTTTGGGTTTCGAGAATTTATGTTCACTATTGCGCCTGGCTACATTGTTGTTCCAGAATGAAAGCATGTAATGGGCATTGGCATTAGTGTGTTTCTCACAACTCCTGTTTATCCGAAACGTGCGTACCGTGAGACACACACTGGACTTTACCTGTCTCGGCTGCTTACGTCGATCGTCCCTGAATGACACATCGCAAGCAATGTGATATTTGGTGCACCCAACAACGCCAGAAACATTGTCTTAACAAACTATCCTCAGCTCGTCGCATCAATACGTCCTGGGCTATCAACTGAATATCGTGGGCCACCTCGTCCGTGGATCGTCTAAGAATGCTACGTTTAACTCCGGGAACGCCATCTGCTTTTCATCGACCTTACCATGCTAAATTATCATCACCATCATAGTTGTCGTCATCATCATCATCATTATTAGCATTCTCATTGTTATTACTTTATCACTAAATTGCCATAGGGATTATATCCCAATAGCATTGTAGTGTTTTAATGTCATTATATTTCAATATTATGTGTTCCTACCGTCGTCTACGTCGTAATCAACCCGAACTTCGCAATATCGTTGAGTACTTGAGCATGTCATTTTACCGTATGGTTCTCGGCAGCAGCCGTTACCACTCTTATCTGCAGTGCACGAGTAGCACCGGAGAGCTTAAGAAATTACAGCGAAGATACAAGAATTAGTTATCATTGCTTTCTCGATTTTTACTGATGTAAAAATTTTATTGAGATGCCTGCTACAAAAGGCGCTTCGTAGGCTATGCTTGTGTACAAATATCATCTCATAGTTGGCAGCTCAAATTCTGGCGCTTCATATAATTATTAAAATTATATGACATCAAACAGATTGCAGGGTTGTTGATTTCTTCCTATCTAATCCGAGAACTTCTAGTGCGACCTTCGATTCAATTTAGGTCTTTTATCGTTGACATCATTCTGTGGATCGACCTCGGACTCTGGCGAGCATATCAACCATGACAAAAGTCAACCAACCCAGTCCTAATCGAGGATCAGCGAAAGGTAGCTGATCGATTTAAGCGCTCCCATAATGACGTGGAATGTGCCTGCTTGAGCCTACCCTGAGCTGCTTACTGCTTAGGACCTTGAACAAGTCCTTCACGTACATATAACAACAGCCATCGATTGATTCTTTGTTCTAGAAGCGCTTAATAAACACAGATTCAATAACTCCTTGGAATGTCCACGGTCTCCCATTCACTTACACGCCAATCGATGTTCGTCAATTAATATATTATTTAAAAAGAAAATTGCGAAGCACTGCTGGTAAAAACGTTGATGGCTCTCTTGGAAATGTTAAACTCCAAATTGGTTATTGCTTACGATGGCTGAACGGGGTCAGATTTCCAATGAGTAGGCCCTACCTCATGTGACACTGCAGTGATCTGTGGCCTGGTGTGTTTGATGCCATGCGATCCAGGGTCAAGGCAGCACCCGAGTGCGTCCGTGCCCTGGATAATATGCGTGCCATAAGACAGCGTATAGGTCGCTATCACCTCTCCAGCATCCAGTCATCTAACCTCCTTGAGTCTTATTATGCTGATGGCACCACGGCAGCTCCTAATAGCTTCCGGTTCAACAGACAGGTAACTCTGGGTTCCATCAGAAGTCTGGCATAACAGTTCCGAACTCGGAATGATTTGTCCCATATGTCCAACTGTCCATCCACCGTAACCAGCAAAAACATCTGGCCAATGGCGGTAACAATTATTCGCACTCCTGGTAAACGTTGGGACATGGTAGCCAATTGGCTCGGTCTGTAACACGGAGAGTACGGGTTTCCAGCACTGAGGCGATCCTTGTGTAGGAACCTTGATCAAGTCCTTCACTCCCAGTTGATCAGCGACTGCTATGCTATATCGCATAATCGCGTATACCCTGACATACAGATGATGATTGTGAAGACAAGTGTGTGGAAGATTGTTGTACTTTGGAACTTTGAAAGGAAGGCAATATCAAATACAGCTGTATTGTATTGCTCTATGTAACTCGCGCGGCGAGCGATGTAGCTGAATTTCCCGGGTAATTTGTTCTAGCCACTTGAGCGGAAAGCGTGGGGTAGATAATTGATTGGTGGATGGTATAATGTAGTCTAATACACCCTGGATTGTTTCCCGTTGCCTTTTTCTCTATTGAAGATACCCACTAGAAAGTGAGTGGTTATGCTAATTGGACAGCGGTCTGTACTCGCAACAACACAGCACCGTCTTAGGGTGTCTGTAGTATATTAGGCCTAATAGGGTGACAACATCACTCGCCATCCTACAGTACCCTGATAGAAATGCTCCCAGGGGCGTCTATCCTCCCTACGTCATTGGAGCAATGTCCCTTTTCCCCCTCTTCTTCCCCCTCCCGTTCCTTCCCCCTAAAATGGTGGCATACACACTGACAGATCTCCCCCTATTTTTTGGATGGAGCATTTGCTCCAAGGTTTCTATGGTGTAGACGCCCCTGAATGCTCCATTTGGTCCATAACTGCTCATTTTTAGGAAATCTCGACTTATTTCCCAGCTAATCTCAATACTGGAGATCGTTCTACCTTGCGGAACCCGTGGACGCAATGGGTTGCAGTTTTCGCTCTTCAAATATTAATTTGCTCATTATGGTCAATAATCTTTATTCATTTTATTATTTTACTATAACTGCTGTTAAAATAAACAGTTTAGAAAGGTTTGATGCAGTCTATAAAATGGGTCTTGTGTCAGAGACAAAATAAAAAAGGTTACAACAATTAAGAAAATGCAGCAGTAAGTGTTGCAACTCATATTATGGGACAGTTCATATGACCTTTCTTTAAAAATGACCATAATGAAGGCCAATGATATCCAGAAAGTTAGGCTCACGTGTACACTGTACACCCTATAATCTTATACAGGTATATTAGACCTATATAATTATAAATTAATACGTACCTGTTGTATTTGAATCCAACAACATGCAGTTGCCTTGAATGATCAAGGCAAGAGTCAACGTAATAAGAAAGTAGCCTGCCATCTTCCTTTGAAATCTTCCTGCTGCGTACTCGCTTCTGTACAACAAGCAAATGAACGTGTATATAGGTTGCAAGGCAACTGGAGTTTAGACTGTATTGTTGAAGCTTTGTCATAGTTAATCATTGTGATAATTCAGATAAGAACTCGGTTCATTTCCTTCAGAATAAGTATGAAGATGAAATCACCGTACAGTCCCTATGAAAATTGCAAGAACGTTATCAGAAAAAAATGTGAACATGAACTGAAAGATGGCAATGCGAGAAACACGAACTTAATATTTAATCTTTGATCATTGAAAACGAGTGCATTTGCAGTAAGACAAAAGAGTTTGTTTATGAAAACAAGAAATAAGGACTGGAAACACAGCTGGTGCAAGATTACTCAATTCATGTTCAGTCAACAATCGCTTAGTTCTTTGTCCTAGTGCAACTTTAGAAGATACAGGCCTATTACGACGTTAGAATTGCATGAACGAGTAAAAAAGTATGCACTCACAACTTTTATGTGAGCACATCTTTGCTCATCGACTCCCTGCTGGTGAGATTTGAAGGAGCACAGTGATCTCTCAAAGTGTGGTTCGGTGTGCAACAATTTTAGAGCGCATCTAGCAAAATTTTTGCTTAAAAATTTGACGTGAGATATTTTATCATTGAGCATGTAGGCCTATGTTTGTTTAGCATGGTCGATTAAATGATAGACTTTATGCAATTCAAATTTAACGACAAATATAATCTCCGTCATCACGACTCTTGAACTGTCCCTGTCTTGGACTGTGTGTAGACTGAAGTTCAGAGGGCGACGGTCTCTTTGCATACTCAAGGTCAATGCTTCATGGGCCGTTAGACCGTTCCTTCAGTTCCTCCACAGCTGTGATGTCAAGGCATTACTATTACTGGTCTAGCGTTTATCACCGATTTAGGATGTAGCCTCGCTCGCATTTATGGGGCTGTCAGAGAAATTAGCCATCTGTTTAAGCGCCTCTCTCTAACAATAATTATTCCTTGAACATTTTTATTACCCTTGAACTGAAGTGAACTGACTTCGCATTGCCTTTGCCACTCACAATCGGCCATGAGCTCCTCTGCAATCATGGCATGGATACGATATACTGCTGAGGTCCTACATCATCCTTCCTTTTACTTACTCTTGGTGTTATTATTACACTAATATCTCCGTTCAAAGGGATTATTTTGTAATGATAGAGTGTAGCTTAGAGATTACCAAACTTCTGTTAAACGAAAGCTTTACAAGGACAATCTAAGAGTTTGCATTGGAATTGAAATGAGTACTCGTACCAATTGCATGATCACAATGCGAAGCTGTTCATTCCTTCTGGCTATCAACCTGATGAATTTATATGCGTCGGGTAGATTTCATGTCAAACATCTACAAAAATGTAAGCACTTAGTGCGGCTGCTGCAACAACATCGCTTCCACAGCTGAGACATCTCAATGTAGGAGGCAAGTACCTGATGGATGAATTTCACATTTTGGCAGAGGGATGAAGCTGAGGTTATGATGGTGTCGATGACCACACCAAGATTAGGGAATTGTGTTAGTGCCATCTGCCGCATCTTCGACATGTGGGGCGTGGTGGCTCAGTGGTAAGTTCGGCGCCTTGTGACCGGAGGGTTGCAGGTTCGAATCCCACTCTAGCCGCTGCGTACGGACCTTGGGCAAGTCCTTCACTCGCAATTGCTCGTGGTGCTTCGGCGTGAAAATTCCGGCACAGTATCAAATGCTGTAGTCGGGAGTGCCTCTGAGTAGTAGTTGACTTTGAGAGGCGCTATAGAAATATCCGGAATAAATAAATAAATGAAATCTACCACAGCATGTGTGGCAAGAGTAGACTCCTGACGCCACTGGGTGAGATCCAGTCTAGGCTCAATCTCTCCAACAAGTAGACTGGACTAAGTAAATGACATTAGGTTGAGCTTTTTTGAAAAGATTAGCAAATGTATTTAATGCTGTTATGTCGACGCCTATCACTTCAATTGTCGATGCGTTCAAATCAAATAACGCTAATATCAGCTTAAACGAACAGCAACGAGTAACATTTATAATATTTAATTTTGGGAAATGTCGAATTGAGTTCAACAGTTTAACGACGAGCATGTACTAAAATGCATTGAAAACCGATTCCTACAGTCGTTAAAGGGTTAGAGAAATGTTAGTGACGATCTCAAAGGTTAAATTTTCTGTTTAGAATTACATATGGCACAGTTCATACTGATTTGAATTATTACGAAAGATCTCTAATCGTGTTTTTATGATGCGAATCCGCATGAGATGTTGAAAATTTGAAGTCACAATGTTCAGTAGATTCATTCGACTGGGAATCTTCTGACTTTGCTTAACCTCTAGGCTGGAAACATGCCTCTGGTTTATATGAGTTACATAGGTCCCCTTCACATGGTGTAGTGCATCTTTCATAGCCGTCGAACAATAATTTGCATTTATGCTTTGTTTCATTCGCGTACGAGCACTGTCTTTGCATCAGTGAAGGTACCTTGTTGCCATCTGATGAAAATATAATATACCAGGCAATTAAGAATAATTACATTATTAATGCTAATTAAAATTACTGCTAAAAATTTACACAAATAAAACATGTCTAGAAGAGTGGCAAATAATCGCCTTGTAACGCAAAAGTTCGAATGCAAATCTCGGTACAAACGGTCTTTGTGCAAGTAATAGGAGCAAGTCCTTCACGCACAGTAACTAAGCTGAAATAATTATTGTCCATGAAATAATGCATGCTTGTGTGTTTGAATACATGTTTGTATGCTTGTGTGTGTGTCTATGTATGTGTATATGTATGCATGTGTGTTAATATGTTTGTGTTTATGCATGCATGTATGTATGTATGTATGTATGTATGTATGTATGTATGTATGTATGTATGTATGTATGTATGTATGTATGTATGTATGTATGTATGTATGTATGTATGTATGTATGTATGTATGTATGTATGTATGTATGTATGTATGTATGTATGTATGTATGTATGTATGTATGTATGTATGCATACTATGTATGTATGTATGTATGTATGTATGTATGTATGTATGTATGTATGTGTATAATATATGTGAGCATGTATGCAAGGAGTATGTATGGATGATGCATGCATGCATGTATGTATGTAAGTTTATTATTTTTTTGTACAAAATATTGTATTGCCATAAACACTATGGCATAGCAAGAAATAGGTTTTGGTTTAAAATGAACTTTGGCACAACCAGAAAGGTTGCTCCAGTCCTAAAACATAAATGTGGAAGAAAGATTGCATCAAATATATTGCATCTAATTTTGCCGCCGAGCAATTGAAGTTTCCTCTACTTTCGCAGGTGAAAACCATGGCAAATACCTTATTGACAAAGGCGTAAAATAGTGCCTCCTTTTTTGGGCTGTTTCTTGTGTGCACGAAAGTAAAAAATGTTGAGTTTGGTTGATGAATTTGGTAAGTTTGGTTGTTAAGTTTGGTGAGTGTGTTGAGTTTGGTGAGTTTGGTGAGTTTGGTTGGTGACTTTGGTGACTTTGGTGAGTTTGGTTGGTGGGTTTGGTAAGTTTGATTGGTGAGTTTGGTGAGTTTAGTTGGTGATTTTGCTGAGGCGGGTGAGTTTGGCTTGTGAGTTTGGTGAGTTTGATGAGTTTGTTTGGTGAGTGTGCCCATGTCTAACTGCAAATTATTGGTAGACCCCTCTTATTTTTGGTATTTCTTATGAAACCCCAATCCGCCATTTTGAAATTCATTTTTTGGGTGTTCCCGTGGTCCGATTTTGTCCAATTTTGGATATGTCATTCAGCAATGGTCTCTGAGCAGGAAACCGTTTAAAAGCTTCTGAAGTACTTTTGCCTAGGTCTAGCTGCCTTTTATTGGTATCATTATTGGTATTTCTTAGGAAACCGCCAATCCGCCATTTTGAAATTCTTTTTGGGAGTGTTCCCGTTATTCGATTTAGTTCGATTTTGGATATGTCATTCAGCAGTGGTCTCTGAGCAGGAAACCGTTTAAAAAGCTTCTGAAGTACTTTCGCCCAGGTCTTACTGCCTTTTATTGGTATCATTATTAGTATTTCTTAG
>OY744604.1:36242449-36367449 GCA_963556255.1 Allolobophora icterica
CCTTCAGAATATGTATGAAGATTAAATCACCGTACAGTCCCTATGAAAATTGCAAGAAGGTTATCAGAAATAAATCTGAACATGAAGTGATAGATGGCAATGCAAAAACACGAACTTTATATTTAATCTTTGATCGTTCAAAACCAAAGCATTTGCAATAAGACAAAAGAGTTTGTTTATGAAAACAAGAAATGAAGGCTGGAAATACACCTGGTGCAAGATATGATTACTCAATTCATGTTCAGTCAACAATCGCTTTGTTCTTTGTCCTAAGGCAACTTCAGAAGATATATTACGACGTCGAAATGCGTGCACAAGTAAAGACTAGAGCCTATGCGCTCACAACTTTGATGTGAGCACGTCTGTGCTCATCAACTCCCTACTGTGGAGATTTGGGGGAGAGCAGTGAGCTCCCAAAGTGTGACCCGATGTGCAGCCATTTTAGAGCGCATTTAGTAACATTTCTGTTTAAAAATTAGTCGTTAGATAGTTTATCAGTAAGCGAATATATTCTTTTAGCATGGTCGATTAAATGATAGACTTTATGCAATTCAAATCTAACGACAAATATCATCTCCGTTATCATTATACGACTCTGTTGAACTGTCCCTGTCTTAGACTGTGCGGAGACCGAAGTTCAGAGGGCGACGGTCTCTTTGCATTCTCAACAACAAATCTTCATTAGCCGTTAGACCACTCCTTCAGTTCCTCCAGAGCTGCGATGCCAGGACATTACTGTAACTGGTCTACGTTTATCGCCGATTTAGGGTGTAGCCTAACTCGCATGTGTGGGGATATCAGAGAAATTAGCCTTTTGTTTCAGCGCCTCTCTCTCTCTCTAACAATTCCTTGAACATTTTTATTACCCTTGAACTGAAGTGAACTGACTTCGCATTGCCTTTCCCACTCAAAGTCGGCCATGGGCTCCTCTGCAGTCATGACACGGATACGGTATACTGATAAGGTGGAACATCCTCCATTTACTAACTGTTGGTATCATTATTACACTAATATCGTAGTTCAAAGAATTATTTTGTTATGATATAATGAGTGTTACTCAGCTGCCCGAGCTGGTAATAGCAGCTGCGGGAGAGAAAATTTATGTACCGCGTGATTGTGAGTTCCTGGTCCCAGATGACTCCCAAGTCCCGAACCCAGATCGAGAAAGAAAGGAGCGCAAATTGCTAGGCAAGAAAGTACAGATCCATTTTAGAGAGCTGCTTGGTAGTGCCGAGCCAGATAGGCTGCGTAACCTATTAGCCGTGTTTAACCGCAGGCGATTTGCAAACATCAAGGCCCGCAGGGACTCCATGGCATGGGTCATGGTTTCCACGGTTGCAACAGCCCGGACAACCGGGCAGTGTACATAGTAAATAAGCTAGCAGATCGTGAGGATTGCTTAAAAACTGCCCCAGCCGCCAGCAAGAACCCCAGGTCGGCAGTATGGACTATGTAAAGAAGAAGTCCAAAGACGGAATCCTGAGGCAGGTCAAATGAAGCAGGGACCCAAGGGACCTAGTGGAACCATTGGCCACCATAAGGAGCGGTCTTGCAGGAAGGAGTTAAGCCAGTCTAGAATGTTACCAGAGAAGCCAAAGAAAATAGACAGGCGCTGCACTCTTGAGTGCTGGAATAACTCCGCCAATCCGACAAGGCTGGGGCCCACCCTGCTGTTAGATTGCAAGCCGGTTTGAATCCCGATTGCAGGAGTTTAAGGGGCTGAGTAAAGCTCGGGCAGAGAACATTTACGTATGTATGCATGTATGTATGCTATCATGCAACTATGCATGTTTGTATGCATGTATGGATGTAAGTCTACGAGCTAGACGTGCGTGTGTTAATGTATCATTTCATAACACCATGCATATTTTCCAATAAGTGTTCATGAATAACTTTATTTAAAGTAGCTATGTGCTTTTCTCTTTGCTTTATATAGGTCCATTTGCTAAGTTTCGTTTATTTTATTGTTGCGCCAGTAGTCCTCGTTATTCGTGACATCGGTCGTGTCGTAATTCCAGTTGATCGTGTTTGATCCGACGAAGGAACAGCTGTAGCAGCATTAGCCCACCTTGTCATGTCTCTGACATAGTTCTGGTCTGGCGTAGACGTTTGTCCGGCAGTAGTTGGTGCTTAAGTCGACCTATTCAACAGAAACATCCCACTGACCTTCGATTGGACTCCACCGGCTCCCTGTGATCTTAGAAAGACGCTACATAAATAGCCATATACATACACAAACGCCTTCGACTGGTCCTTACCAAGCAGGCGCTATGCGCTGGACCAGTTAGCTGTTAGAAGGCATGTCCCCAGTGTGGGAATTGTAGAAAAAAGAGGGGCGGGGTGATAATTTTATCCGTATTTTGCAAACTGGTGTCAACGAAATTCTAAAGCAGCTGATTTCAACGCTAGCAGTTTCGCGTGTCAGACTCAAATCAAAATCAAGTCCTTGTTGAGAAAATTCAAAAATACATACATGATACACCATGGAAATTTCGTCTCTATGTCACAGACTCGGAGTCAAATAATGCTAAATCACACTAGCACAACTGGAGGGTTGGAAACGACCCCCTGGTGTGTGCAGTGAAGACTTAACTTGAAGAGTGGAGGTCCTAAGAAAGACTAGGGGTATGAATCCCTCAAGCCCCCGACATTTCCAGCCTGCATGTCCCAAACACCTTTGTGCGTGAGTGAGCTGGTTCGCATACTGTAGAATTGATTCGTTTTTGCGCAGGATTGGGCCCAGCAACCTCTTGAGCGGTGACATCTGTGAGAAAATTGAGCTGAAATTCTTTAAAAGCATCCAGTCACCCTATCACTGTCTTCACCAATTACTGCCCGCAAAAAGCAGCTTCATTTAATTCAACTTACGAAAATGGGGGCATGCTTTGTTTCGCCGTACTTTCTTTCATTCACTGCTGCATAAGAAATCCTTATCATCAGTGATCGGCACTAAACTAATTTTTTAGTTAAACTTAAACTATTTTTCAACTAAAATAAAATAGTTTAACTAAAGTTGGCAACAAATATTAGAAATAAGTTAACTGAACTAAAAATAATTATTTAAGCATTTTCCAACTTTTTTCCAACTTCTTAATTAACTATTGCCCATCACTGATCATCATTCGCTCACTGTACAACTAAAAAAATTGAGCTAATGCTAGTCTTAACACTTGTTCCGAGATCTAATCTGCTTGCATTTGTAGACCCGAGTATTGCTTATGTTCTTCAGATCATAGCTTTAAATATAGATATAACCATATATAAATCAAATATTATGAAACTGTAATATTGTATCCTATTTTCATTTTATACTGATATTGTGCCATGTGCTACTTTTCGCCACTGCATGTATTGTTGTTGTAAAGTAAAAGCGTTTATCTCGTTACTCTCGTACTAATACAAGATTACTTACTATACTAACGATGGCTTATTTATGAGATGTGAATGTCGTGCTAAAATGGTCCGCATACGGGATCGTAAATGGCGCGGCACCCATTCAAATGGACAGCGGTGGTGAAGGATCTCACCCGATCAATTAATTGAAAAATGAGCAGGATCGAGGCCGTCGCTATAGAAAAACATGCCGTTTGGAACGTCGCCCTCTTGAGAGTCGCTCTCTTCGTATGTATCTCTCTGGTTCTTTTTATGGCTTTCTTAAGACATATCTCTTTGATCAGGCCTGTGTTGGGAGCGCCTCTGAGTAGATTCCTTGAAGGGGCGCTATATAAATCTGAAAGATAGGTAGATAGATAGATAGATAGATATATAGATAGATAGATAGATAGATAGATAGATAGATAGATAGATAGATAGATAGATAGATAGATAGATAGATAGATAGATAGATAGATAGATAGATAGATAGATAGATAGATAGATAGATAGATAGATAGATAGATAGATAGATAGATAGATAGAAAGATAGATAGATAGATAGATAGATAGATAGATAGATAGATAGATAGATAGATAGATAGATAGATAGATAGATAGATAGATAGATAGATAGATAGATAGATAGATAGATAGATAGATGAGTAAGTGACTTGTCGGCTGGCTAACTGAATACTTACTTATTTACTTATTAACTCACTGAGATTGGCTGGCTGACTGACTGATTGACTCACTAACTGACTGACTGATTGACTGACTGACTGACTGACTGACTGACTGACTGACTGACTGACTGACTGATTGACTGACTGATTGACTGACTGACTGAATGAATGAATGTATGAATGACAGACTGACGGACTGACCACGCAACCACAGACATATAGACTGAATTACTGACCGATGTCCGTTTCGACTGGTTTTACAGTAGATCGATAGAGTACACAACGTGGCTTTGGAGTGGTTGTAACCCGTGTGCTTGGCTTTGGAACGGTTGAAATTCGTATAGAGTGTGTTGCACTGGCTCCCACTTTCTTCATTGACTCCAGAACCGCAGTCTTATTCAGACACTGTCCGTTTTTACAGACCTATGCAGCCAATGTAATGTAATATACTGCTGTAATGAGGTATAATGTAGTATAATATGGTGAGATAACGTAATATAATGGTTAGGTAAGATGATGTGAGGGAGGGCATGGTAAGATAGGCAAAGTGGGGTGTACGTTATTGTAGGTTAAGGAAAGGTAAGGTGAGGCGGGGTAAGCTGGTAAGGTGGTAAATTAAGGTAGGGAAAGAAAGTGAAGGTAGGCTAAGCTATGATAAAGAAAGAATGGTAAGGTAATGTTAGGGATGTATGGTAAGGTAAGGTAGGGTAATATAGAGAAGAGTATGGTAGGTTATGGCAAGATGAGGAAAGAGAAAATTGTATGGTGTGGTGAAGTAAAGTAGGATAGGTAAAATACGATAGTTACGGTAATGTAAAGTAAAGTAGGAAAAGATCAGCTAAGGTCGGCTAAGGCAAGGTTATGTAACCATTGGTTTATTCTTCGCCAACGTAAGTAAGTAGACTCACCTTTCCATCAGCACACGGAGTTCCAAGGACTGGCGTCAGATTGAGACGTTTGACGCATTTCTCCGCTTCGCCGGGCACCAGACACAAGAGACGAGTGCACGCTTCCTCCGGAGAGTCATTGAACTGGACAAAGGTAGGGTAAAATAAGGTAATGTAAGATAAGATCAGATCAGATGAGTTCAGATATGAGATGGTAAGGTAAGGTGAGATACTGAGATAGGGCATGCAACTTATTCTCGTAGACACATCCGAACTACAGTAAGGAAAGGCTAAGTAATATAAGTTTAGGCAAGGTAAGGTGAGGTGAGGTGATATAAGGTAATGCAATGCTATGTAGTTTTGAATGCCGTATTTGCTGAGAAGAGACACCGATTAATGACTTCCACAACGACTTAAAACGGTGCTATAGAAGTTATAATATTGTAATTTGTAATTTGTAACCGAACCTTTATATAGCGCACTAATATCAGAGGCGCACTTGACCCGCATCAGTACCAGCACCGGCATAAAGACAGATTTTCAAGCGTCTACGGAACTGAAGAGGAGAGATGGCAAGAAGCTCTTGGCGGAGGGACTGGGGAAGACTGTTCCAGGCTGAAGAACCCACATAGACAAAGCTCCTGGGTTTGGCCGCAGAAGAGTGCATACGTGGGACAACCAGAGGCCACGGGCCGAAGATCGCAAGGAGATTATAGATTATAGAATATAGATTATGGCTACAATCCACCAACACGACGTTACTTTCCCAGAGCCCCAATAATTATTCAGTACTCGTGTCCCATCATTAACCTTAAATAGCAATGGTAAATCATCGTAAAACTGTCGTAATATTCATAGTGAATGGAAATAGCGCAGGTGTTGTAAGAGAACAAAATGTTAACGAAGTTCACATAGCCTGCTTGATTTTTTATGCTGAGATTTACAGAAGTTAAAGGAGCACTAATGAGATGTTCACTGAAGTCACTGCGTTTATTATACTCCGCTTCGAAAATGTGTTTGAATAGGCTTACGTCGCAGAACCCCGATTTCTGGCCGTAGAAGTCTTTGCACTGATCATCAGGTGACATAACCTGACCTGGAAGAACGGATATCTTATCAGCGACGCTATCGAACAGACACTCTCTGTTCTCAGGGCTACAATCCACCAACAAAACGTTACTTGCACAGGGCCACACTAATAAGTCAGTATTCGTATCCTATCATAATCCTTCAGTAGCAACAGTAAAGCACAGTAATAATGTCGTAATATTTATAATAAATCGAAGTGAATGGAAGACAAAGCAGGAAATGGCAAGGCATAGGAATGGTAAGTCAGGGGTAGGATATGGAAGGTCAGGGTATGTTGAAATTGTGTAGGATAGGATAATAATGGGAAAGCAAGAAAATAATAGGACAAGAATGGATAGGAAAGATGGATAGGAACCTTAAGTGTCTACCTGAGTACAGACTTCAATTTGCCAATGGTGCACGGAGAGAATAGAAACAGGTTTTTGACGAATTCCTCCTCAGATGATCTCATCGGCGCCATGATGTAATTGTGCGTCGCGGAGCAATTTTTGTTGAAACCCTCACCGTCATGTTTCGCCCCTAGGCTACAATTGCATTTAAACCCAACTAATAAAACAGTGGATCATTTAGCATGAAAATACATCTGGAGCTTTACATACCTTCGAAAGTAGAAGAATGAAGACCAGGACTTCATTATGAACATTTAGTAATGGAGCAATAGAAACAATGGATTATTTCCATAGTTATGTAGAGATTGGGACTTGTGTAACAGTTTAACTTTTGGATAACTGCTATCATGCTAAAAAATTACGTTTGGAAGATATAAAGAAATTTCATCAGATAACTTCGGAATAATTAATGCAGTTGAGTTCAGCATTTGACCCACATAAACCGAAAACGTAACGCGTATGATGGAACTTTCGATGGCGTTTGAAATAGAACGAAGTGTATAGAACTTACCAGTATTGGCCTGTTGCCATTGTAATTTTTTTAGAAACAGAGCCTAAAGGGATTTCATTGTATGACACGAATTTCTCTGCTACTGTTTTCAGAATAGAACGAGGTATGACGAAGCCACCACTAAATTCAAATCTCAATTTTAAACCATATATGATAATGCATGGCAAGTTCATGGATAGCGGATGCTTCAAAGTTTGCATATTCGAAGTATAGTACCCGAAGTAAGGTTAACCACGTTGAGTAGTTGTGTGGTGGCGGTGGAAAAAGAGCCTGGGGAGAAGGATATGAAGAGTTGGGTGTCATCTGCATAGAGATGGTGGTCGACAGAGGAGGCTTGTATGAGATGACTTAAAGGAGTGGTATAAAGGATGAAAAGTAGAGGACCCAGGACGGAGCCTTGAGGGATACCACAGGAAAGAGGGAGGGTTGTGAGCAGTGGCTGGAGGCTTTAACAGAGAAGGATTGGGAAGATAAATAGGACTGGAACCAGAGTAGAACAGTGCCAGAGACGCCAAACCAAGAAGATAGTCGTTGAAGAAGGAGGCTGTGA
Source organism: Allolobophora icterica (assembly GCA_963556255.1). Lineage (NCBI taxonomy): Eukaryota > Metazoa > Annelida > Clitellata > Crassiclitellata > Lumbricidae > Allolobophora > Allolobophora icterica. The sequence goes on from OY744604.1 coordinate 36,249,934, forward strand.
TCAAATCAAAACGATCATTCCAAGCGAAAAAATTCCACGCTGTTGACTCGGCAAAGCATAACAGAAGCGGATTTGGATTAAATTTGTCCACGAATTTGGCGCCTCTTAGTCACAAGACATTTGCAGGCAAGCGGTTTAAAACCCAACAAAAGTACACATTCTTTCCTAACGAAAGTTTGCGGCTTCCGGATGTTCCGCCAGTGAGATCCCCGAACAAACAATACAATACAATGCAACAGACTTCAATTTGAAGAAGAATATCTTAGGAAATTTTCTTCCACAACTTTCTTGCTGGTTAAACTCCTCTGGTTGTTTCGCCGTGTCTAAAAGGCGCCATAGAAGTCAGAGTCTAATTGGTGATGAATTTAAACTTGCCCATGTCCTAGTTCATGGGCGGCTACGTCGACGGAAGATAGTCCGCCATCTTCCTGAATTATAGAAGACGCTAATCCATCCGCAGTACTGCAAATTGTTCCGCTGAAAGCATTTCCTATCACACGAAACAAAGCAGCACTCTACTCAATATGACCATTATCATAATAATAATAATAATTATTATTATTTTTATAATTATTATTTTATTATTATTACATTATTATTTATTGTTATTATTATTAGTATTATCATCATCATCATCATCATCATCATCATCATCATCGTCGTCGTCTTCGTCGTCGTCGTCGACGTCGTCGTCGTCGTCGTCGTCGTCGTCGTCGTCGTCGTCGTCATCATCATCATCATCATCATCATCATCATCATCATCATCATCATCATCATCATTACTAACGTGAACAATTTAGCATAGAGAGGTCAAGGAAAAGCAGATGACGTTTCCGCTTTGAGCAGCTACCGCAAGTCTTTGTAATACCTTTGTACATGTAGCTTTTTTTTCTTGCCTCAAGTGTGTCTTGAGTTGCATCCGTCAACTGTCATCCCAGTTACAACAAAAAATCCAAACCTTACGAACTCCAAGCACCGCTGGACTCCAGTGCTACCATCACAAAAGCGTGCGTTCAGGTGATTGTGGCGTATTTGGGGTCATTGCATAATTACGTAACGCCGAAAATGACCGTTTTTGACCCACCCACCCACCCTGTAACGCTTCGTAACGTTTGCCTACACCCACCGACCCACCTACCCCAGCGTTACGTAATTATTGTTACGAAAAATCATTTTAGATTTACTATGTGAACGCGCAATCATAATTCATATTTTATAGCGATTTATTATAGTAGGCGCCATGTGAATTAGAATTTGGCAGTAGGCCTAAAATATACAGAATTTTTATTTATATAAAATAATGACAATCATATTTGACATACAATTTTGTTTTTTAAAGTTTTACGTCAAAAGTTTTACACACTGCTGAAAAGTTTCATGGACTAAAATATTAACAATTAATCAAAATTAAGATTAACTAATTATTTGCTTAGTCTAAGCACTTCGATAATAATTAATACAAATATTGCTCAGTATTTTTGTAGGGCATCAATTTTAAATGTTTAAAATAAAATCCTTACCTTAAGGTCTAAGGTAAGGATTTTTGTAGGGCATCAATTTTAAATGTTTAAAATTCGTGGAGTAAAATATGCTTTAAAGTCGTTCTTCGATGTCAGAAATCCAAGGAGAATTACCACGTTGTTACGACGGTAAACTTTGTAAGGTCCAAACAATTCGAACAGCGGTTTCCGGTGTACACAAACGGAAGAACAGATATGTTGATCTGAACTTTCGCTGGTGGCTGCTTTTTCGACTCTTCGCCGTCTTCGGTAACTGTCGGTACTTACGTTTTCGGTTTTCGTCTACGACAGTCGCGAGAATGATTTGTCTTGGCGACATCAGTTGGAAAATTCATACCGCAAAGCTTACATTGTCTCTTTTGCAAATCTTCCATTGAGGCAGATGGACAATATAGATCAAATGGACTCAGCTGTCTGAGTTTGATTTGATTCGTAATATCTTGAAGAAGAAGCGCAGACAGTTTGCAAAATGACGATCTGCTGGTTTGGATCCTTCGGCGCCAATGCGTAAATTTAGGCCCTATAAGTAAGTAGAAGTAGTATTACGCAACCCTTTGCCAAGCGCAGCACTATCGTTACATTTCCATTACTCTGCATTTGTGAGTTTCACCGCGTGAAACGACGATGAAAGTGACGCTTTTCAATCACGTCAAACCCGGGTTTCAACTGCGGTTTACGATGACATAGACAGGTTTGGCAGGTGTCCGTCCCTCGCTTTGGCTGTGGGGTCCCCATACTTCCGTTCGATGAGGAGGACAAGACTGCACGTGCGGGGCTAACCTGTCACGAAGGTCCTCTCTCAAGAGCGGAGGCTGTCTTGTTTAGAGTGGAAGCTGTTGTGGCTTACATGGTGCTTAAAGTTTGTATTACGCTCAAACATAATTGTTTTACGGACTTTTACCTGTAGGCCTTCATTGTTGTTGTTAATTTTCCGAGTTTGGCTGCGTTTGTAGCATAATAATGATTATGATATGCATCCGAAATAGCCTACATTTATATTGTACAGTAAAACATTGATTCGAGTTAAGCTACATTTTAATATAATAAAATAGTTATGAAAATTTAATGTCATTGTTCAAACCCGGGTTTCAATCGCGGTTAAACCCGAAAAATCCTTGGTAACCCGGGTAGGCATAAACCCGGGTTTGCATTCCCTAGTGAATATATGTAAATGGACGCAGAGAAGCATCGAACAGTACCATTCAACAACGCAGCTTCTGATATCGCAAAATGGACGAGGGAGTCTGTTGGTTTGACTTGTAATTTTATATCGTCCTAAGTGCGACACAGTCGAAAGTTCCTTAGCGAAGGCTGCAGGTGATGAGGCGGTAGTTATCGATGGCATCTAATCTAAAACGCATTGTTTGCTGAGGCGATGTTGAAAGTAGGCCGACAAGTATCGATTCAAAGCTGCATGCTTACATGCGTAGATAAGTAGATTCAAACATACATTGACGAGTACATACAACATTGTATACACACATACAATACATACATAAATGCATGTATACATATGTACCTACATACATGCATACAAACGTTCAAACACATTATCTATGCATATATGCATACATACAATGCGCACATAAATGCATGCACGTGCATACCTACATGCACACATATATAAATAGTGGAAAAGAAAGGAAGGGAAAAGAAGGCAAGTGAATCGAAGTCACTGACCCCAAATTTGCTGTCCATCTTCTGTTTTCAAAGAATACCTGTTCACGGAGTCGAACAACAACAACAAAATCAGTTCTACCTGCTAGTGGCTTATTACAGCAAAAGGTGAATTCATTTCTAATAGCTAAAAATCGACATTTCTGCATGATAATAAGCCTGCTATAGTCATTACATTGCGCGTTGCCTAAATTTTCATTACATTACCTATATTACGCGTTATCTAGATATAGCCAGCTCAGCTATAATGCGTGTACCGACCGCATACTGTCTGTGGAAAGACCAGGCGGCCACCCACTTTCATATGCCGATGCTACGAAAAAATGAAGCCACTAACACGTCATAACCAGGGCTACCTCTGAGGGTGAGCTAAAGGAATTGCTTTTTTCTTCTTTCGTCGTCAATACTTGCTGGCTTAAGTTACACTAACAGGCCGCAAGACTTTTATAATAGTATTTATGAGCAATAATGCTAAGGTAGAGACTACGAGAGTTTCAAATTATATATATATATATATATATATATATATATATATGTATGTATGTATGTATATACTGAATCTCTATGACCACTATGCAGTGGTCAATGAGGAAAGATTAGATCAATTCAAAGTTTCACTTGCTGATAGTAATTATAGATCTATTTCCATTCCCCCTATTTTTTAAAGTTCTATGAAAAATTTTTGCCTGTATAATTATGCAAAAAAACTTAAATATCATTTACCAATCCCAACATGATTCCAGCTTGATCATTCAGCTTATATGGCCCTGTTTAATATAGAGCACATGGTTTCTAAGGCCATCAAAAATAATGAATATTCTGAGGGGTTTTCGATTTCGCTAAGGTATTTGACACAGTCGATCATAATATCCTGCTAGAAAATTATGGCGTTAGAGGGACACAGCTTAAATGGTTCTCGAGTTAAACGAGTGCTGATTAAACACGGAGTTCCGCAAGGCTCCAATCTTGGACCCCTCCCCTTTTTACTTTACATTAACAATTTAGCTAATGTCTCATCAATAATTTTTTGTATACTATTTGCTGACGACACTAGGCTAATGTGTTTTACTCTCATGCCTCCTGGCAGACCCTGGTCCAAGTTGTAAACGATGAGCTATCCAGTATAGCCACCTGGTTCAATGCAAATATACTCTAGCAAAACAAACAATTTTATACCATGTAGATCTAAAAAAAAATTAGGTTTATTTATTAAGGATATTTCCATGACCCGAGTTGAATCAATGAAGTTTCTAGGCTGCACATAGATAAGCACATGAAATATTAATCAAATTGCAACTAAAATCTCTAAAACTCGAATTGCGTACAAGCTACCAATGACAATTCGACTGAATCTATATTATGCCCTCATCTACCCCTACCCCACCTATTTTGCAACATTCGAATCTAGGAAATACGTAAACTAACAATCCTACAGGAGAGGGCCATTCATATAACTGTGGGCATCCGAAAATTGGAACACAGTGAGCTTAAACTTTTGAAAATAGAGCAGATCAAAGATCTCCAGATTATTGAATTTTTCTACCGCCTCGAACATGGCCTCCTTCCTCCGATATTTAGGCGTTTTCTTCTCCACCTCTCAGTGTCAAGGCCATATGCGGTCGCTATAGAAAATCGCGTTACATTTACATTTCACATTTACATTTACATTCATTCGTACTTCACTAGTTCTACAGCATATCGCCCTGTCAATACCCGCTCTAACACTCGACGCTTTACTAGTAAATTTTATGGTTCCTTAGTATGGAACACAATACCAATGGAAATTCGCCTATCGAAAAATTTGCAGGTTTTCAGAAGAAGATTTCGTGTCTTTTTACTTACATCAATCTGATGATATTGATATAAGCAGGTATCCGCATATATTTAACACTTTTGTTGAGCTTGTAGTTAACATCACTTAGCCACTTGTTCTAGTCAATTGCGTTCTAGTCAACTGTACAAGTATTTTCTAACGTGTACCTCTGTTTTACAATTTTAGTCTAGTTAATTCGTGATATCTCGCCACCTGGTTTAATTCCTTTCTTTGGTTATTTTGGAAATCCACCTTGGGAATAATTATAATGGGTGACCCTACTTAGCGGGATCTTCCTCCCTTTTGGGTCTCCCATTGACAATCCCATTGTCGTTATTGTATTTTATTTGGTTACACTTGTGTTATTTTGGCATTAATTTGGATACAATAAAAAATTGATTGATTGATATTAAATCACTGCAAGAGAATAATCGATACGTCAAAGTCCGCATCTGGTAACCCAGGTCGATCTGTTCAAGTCGACAACATTGATGCCGACTCCATATACTGTTCTCTAGTGTGCAATTGTGCATGCGAGCCGGAATTTAGTTTTTGTTTCACTGCAAATTTAGTGCTTTTTGAACGGCTTTCGTTGACTTTCATCATAATATTCCGTGACTGGAATAGTTCACTAACAGCTTAATTGGTTACAGGTTTCGAACTGAAAGACAAGTCTCAGTCTCTCGGACCTACAGAATTGCTACGCCATCTACGTCGGCGTAAGCCATTCTAACGCCGTCTACGTCGGGAAACCTTAGACCTGATGGAATTTTGCATACGAACCCAGTGAAACCAATGGCGTGATCGAACTTTGGAAGCTTTCGGTGTTTCGCCTTTAGCCATTCCTTGAATTTTTCGAGGCCGACATCGGGGTCGAGAGCCATGCTGTTGTTGAACTCACGAATGTGCTTCTCGGACCATGGAGAGCCAGACCGCGTCTGGAAATTAGATTCAATGATCGGAGGGCAATTTATGGCTTGCCATTAAGATATGGTCTGAACAGTGGGGTGTAGTACCCTTCACTCTGCTAATGATATAATTATGTTGTAGGAAAATTATCTGAAAAGCGATGTAGACAGACTGGTCTACCAGTGCCGGCCTTAGGGGCGTGCGAACCGTGCAGTCGCACGGGGCCCGCAACTTAGGAGGGCCCGAAAATGTCACAGAAAATTAACATCAACAAGGCACCCTAATAATAATATTATGGTTTCGATTAAATCTTCTCTTCTTTCAATAAAATAATCGTCAACTTCCTCTATACCCCAGAATTCTCGTGTATATTTAATTTGACTTGTTGTACTTGTTAACAATCTACTCATATGAAATGAGTCGCAATGAAAAATAATTTAATTTGTGTCACGGCCTCACGGGGAGGCCCTACAGTATACTCTGCACGGGGCCCGAAATATCCTAAGGCCGGCACTGGGTCTACATTTTAGATGTAGACAACGTTGTCTACATTTTAGAGTAGCACGTATGATGACAGTTACAGTAGAGACAAAAACGTAGACATGGTATATAAGACTGTATAAAGGAGACCATACACTAGGCTTAAAATGGTGTAAACAGAAAATGATACGGAAATTAGACTGTTTTACAATCGAGAAAAACATTGCGAAGTCAATGATGGAAGCTAATTTCTAACACAACCTGTTGGTAGTGGGAGGTTTACCTCATAAACAGCGATGATTTTATGGCTGGCATTCTCTCATTGTTGACCCAATCCTTATTGGTAAAATGAACTCTAGCAGTTATTGGAACGCAGGCCTTTATAATAAAGCTGTGCGTATTGCAAGCATCTTTCATAGACTTGGAAGCAAATCAGGTTCTCAGCTAGTGAAGTCGTTAATCTAATCCAATGTAATGTAATCCAATCCAGTCTAACCAACTCTAATCTCAGAACTTTCATAACGCCATTGTAACAACCTAATGCACTGATTAATACAACGAAATAAATAAATAAATAAAATAGTAAAAAATGTGTATGTCGTGTTAAAAAACAGTCCGTACATGGATACCTCAGTCCGTACATGGATACCTCAAAGAGCGTGTCTCACCCACTGTAGGCTATAAGATTAGCGATGGCAAATAACATAGGCGCCGACTTTTGCTTTCGTCTCTGGGTGCCTGGGTCCTCTCCGCCTTCCCTCCCCTTTCCACTCTCCTTAGGTAGGTGAGTTTTAGCAGATTTTCGGAGAATGAAAATTGTTTTCTTGTCAAAAGTTACGAGGTTATAAAAAGTATTGGAAATCGATGACGACGTTCCAGTGTTAGTATTTATTTTGTTAAATAATAAATAGATAAATAATTTATTTATGTACGGACTGTGACTGTAAGATCATACAATGTTGGGTATTTGTGTTGCAGTTGTACTTCTCAAGTTATGAGATTACTTAGTTGTAAAAAATATTGAATTTAAGGTCCGAATTCTTCTGGGTGCCAAGGACCCACTGAACTTTCTGTCTGGGTGCATTCGCACCCAAGGCTCCCAAGGAGTCGGCGCCAATGGTAAATAATCTCATCCGATATATTCTTTGGAAATCAGCTGAGTCGAGGCGATAGAAGTTGCTCTAGTAAAGTCGTGTAATTCCATCGGGTTTATAACATGCGTATGAAAATGATGTAATGAAATTCGGCTATGTAAAAATACCTGAGCTATATAAATGCCAGCTAGTCGTACTCGGATGCTGAGTTCGCTGTCGCTGTCCTGAATCTGTGAATATCTTGAGTCGATCTGAATGTCAAAAAGCACAATATTATGACCAAATGGGAAGAATTACAGTATACCTTTGTTAACAGTTATAGTTTTATCAATCGCATCTGCCATTGTTTACCGAATCCTTAATGGTTAAATGAATTTCATCAGATATTAGAATGCACGTTCCAGAGGGTTTGAACACACAAATTTCGTATTAAAAACCTCTATAACTGTAGTTATCGAGGTTTTATAGCGCTTCAGCCACAGGCCTAAAGCTAATAATGCACGAGAGATGAACTTGTGAAAAATAGTAAATTTTATTGTTTTAATGCAAAAAGCAACTTCCGTGTCTGATAACAAGGAAAGGCAGATGGCGCAACAAAATCAGGCTGAAAAAGCAGGTCGTTTTTTTTAGAACGTTAGTGCTGTGTTCTCCCGTGTTCTCCGTGGTTGATCCACTCTTTGAAATTTGCTGATATCTTTGGAATTTGCTACCCAATTCAATACATTCGCTTAGCCTGTGAATAAGTTGCTTCTCGAGACTTCGGTTTTTAGGCGCTGGAGAAATCTAGGTGTTACAATTACGATACGATTAGTTCTTTGATGCCATTCAGATCTAATTTCAAGTCTCACCTGTTCAACTTGCACAATCACCGTAACCTGATCGAGAGGAATTCGACTGGGCTCATTTAAAATGAATTACGATTTGCTAAACTCCGGTTTCTGTTGAGCCAACCATCAACTGATGCTTTTTGAACTACTATGACAGTGCTATATAAATAACTACAGATCTAAACCACTGAATGGATTCTCCAGGTGGAGCTTGTAGTATCAGAATTGCAAGCATGCAATAGGCAGACGAAGTGTAAGTAGGATATTTGAGTAAATATATCCTAGTGTATAGAAGATGTGAACGAGTGATGATGGCGTTCTATTCACTGACCAGAGTGATGACGTGGCGGTAGTATTTCCTGATGTCCTTTACGGCGGCGTTGGTAATGTTCCTATGACGGTGTAAGGCTCTTCTGTACAGCCTGTTGTCTACGACAACCAGCGTATCGACAACGACCCTCAGGGAACCATTGGATGACGCCACAGGGCGACGAGAGCGACGCACGAAGTCATTTGTCGAGGCAGCAACGTTAACTGTGTGCGTGAGTGTGTTTGTATGTGTGTGTGACAAACAATTAGGTCGACAGAACAATTAATACAATGACGATGTCCCTATTGATAACTGAAGCAACACCAGTAACCATCACTTTCATCGTCGTCGTAGTCAGAATCATGGTTATTGTTGTTTGTGTGAGCATTACCAACGTTTTTGTCATCGTTGTTGTCATCGTTGTTGTCATAATAGTCATTTTCTCAAATTATGCTCAACATCATCGTCGATGTCCTCGGCGTCTTCGTCATGAATAATATCAACATTGCAAGGACCTGAGAAGCTTCGATATTCGATTCGAAAACGAGTCGACGGCAGTATTCGAATCGATTAGAAAATAATGTCACGATTCGAAAAATGATTAGCCCTTGACGCTCTCAAACTAATTGTTCTAATTGTTTACTACGCGTGGATTCGATGTTGAATTGCTGCGTGCAACGCGGCACGCGACGACATTTAATTCTGTTAATTAATTTAATTGTTAGTTCCATTGGTTTTCAACTGCAGGACAGTTATTAGGCCGCCAATAATTGATATATTGATAAATGTGGTTCTTTGGTACCCTTGTGCTATCAAGTGAGCACTAAATAAATATCAAACTGGTACCCGCTGATACGAATTCGAACTTTTACCCCGTTCCAATTCGAGATTCCATTCGACTGAAAATTTGTGATTCGCAGGTCCTTAGTTAGTATGTTTCCACTGCGGGACATCAGGCCCAACAGCAAAATAAATATCAAACTGTTACCCGCTGATTTGATTCGGATTTCCATTTTACCGAAAATGTGTAATTCACAGGTCCCTACATTATTGTTGTCGTGGTCATCACCATTATCACTATCTTTGTGATTCTTCTTTCTTCCTTCTTCATGAACACCGACATTGTCATTCTCATCATCATCGTCGTCAGCAGCACAATAATTATTCTCAGCCACAAGCACGCAAACAAGAAGAATTTGTTGAATTTTGTCCGCTTATAATCGGCTTAGAATATTTAGCTAAGGTCAACTCTCTGGTGTATTGGTAGCTCTGTGGTCCAACCCGCAGCGCGCTGGGTATGTAACCCAACGTTTGTGGTTTCGCGCCTGCTTAACTAACGGATTGCGGAAAAAGGACCTAGAGCAAGTTGTTGGCACACACCTGTCACTATTACGAGGCAGTTGATACTGGCGAAGCTGTGCAGCAAGACGCAAGTTATGCCAAGAACTGGTCTCAATTACAAAACTAGTGGAAAAACGCTCAACATAGTATGTTGAGCGCATTTCCGTATATGATGAGTGACTAAGTTGAACTAGCAATAAACATCTGGGATGAGAAACCTCAGTCCAGGTCTATTGCAGACTGAAAGGCCGACGAGTATTCTATCGCATTATCTAATGACCAAGCATCAGTCGATAGCGCTGAGTAATTGTGAGATAAGGAATTGCTCAAGGTCCCTACACAGCAACCGTCCCAGAGGAGGCTGGAACCCGCACCTTGCGAGTTGCAAGGCGCTCTAACCAATCGGCATACTCTATCTCAAAACGGATATGCTTCGCATGGGGCACAGGAGCTTCGCTTTACATTAGTCCACGTGTTTTAAATTACAAGATTAACTACCGTAATCTCTGTTCAGCTGGTTTGCTGACAGAGTATCTTCACCATCTTCTTCATCATCGACGTCCTCTTCATTGTCATGAAATTCCTCCTTTGGACCGTTTTCTTCCAGAATGTCCTTGAGCTTGTTTCGGAGGCCAGAGGACTTCCTGCGCTTATCAGCTTTCTGCAAACGGTATCAGGCATTTTCCAGCGTTACTTAATTTGTAAAATGATCTAACATGGCAGCATAAGGCAACCAAATAGGCCTACCACATTTATGTTTTATAGCATATAGCATTATGATATATAGCATAACGACATAACTTACTGTTACTGGTGTAATGTAATTTTAAATCATATAACACCGACAATTACAGTTATGTGATGCAATGCGATGGCAGTGTAAAATTATGTTGCCAAGCTAAGTGCAATGTCCAGCATTTATTCACTCGTCTATCACGCATTCGGTTTTCTTCCTCGTTATAATTATAAGAACTTGTGCTTTAATAATGAAGCGCGCTATAAGTATAGTTTGGTGTAGTCGGTCGAAAACTCACAGCATATTCTTCTTCGCCCAACGACATCCGCAGTTCATCGTTGGCTCCATCCAGTCCATTAGACCCTTCGACATCAATCGACGGACTCTGGCCATCGCTGTCCCCATCCATAGCCCTCGACCGACGCAATCTATCGGCCGTTTTGGATGCCGAGAAAGCTGAAGAAACAGGAAGACGCTGTCGTGAATATAACGTCTGAACATGTGCTGGGGTCTTCGCGAATTCGATCTGCTTCTTTAAAGGTAGAGGTGAAGGTAAAGATAGAGGTAAATGTAAAGATAGAGGTGAACGTAGAGGAAAAGGTAAAAGTAGAGGTAATGGTAGAGGTAATGGTAAAAGTAGAGGTAAAAGTAAAAGTTGAGGTAAAAGCAAAGTGAGAGGTAGAGGTAGATATAGAGGTAGAGGGATGTATTGAGGTATAGATAGAAATAAATGTAGAGGTAAAGGTAGAGGTAGAGGCAAGGCCAGAAATTGAGGCAGAGGTCTAGGTAAAGGTAAAGAAAAAGGTAAAGAAAAAGGCAAAGGTATACAATATCTTACAGAAATATGAATGGAAGGGTAAATATTGTAACGGAAGAGGAGAAGATTCATAGGCCCTAAAAGAATCTCTAGAAACTTCTCCGCCTGTCGGAATGCTACACCCGAAAAATAAACTTTTTTTATCCGCAAACGAATGAATGAAACTTGAATAGTGAGACAGATTTCCACCGACAGCATGTCGCACACACAAACAAGTACAGCCAAATTGATTGCTTCTTGTTTACGAATGAATGTTCAAAGTTCTCATATGACTGCAAATTATCTCATCGTGTAAATCACTTCGCTCTGTGTGTCATTCTAGTTGTGAATCCGCGCCGTTATTGTTGCAACAACGGCGTGCAAGAGTGAGGGAGTGATAGAAGAACATTCTTCTCCTTTGGACAATGATAGGATTCGTCAAAATTTCACGGATGGTTGATCTTCGACTTTTCAAATGTATGGGGCGCAGTAGCAGATTGATAACAGTGCTCGGGAAAAAACACGGAAAGTGCAGATTCAAGTTTCCACTCAGTGAAAGTTTCCTATAAAGATCTTGGACAGTCCATCACGCACGGTTGCTTATAGTCGTTGATGGTCTGTCGTGTGTGCACTTTTGAACTTTGGATGGAGCCTGGAGGCAATTTAAATATAACTTTAAACTTAAATCGTGATTTGTCTAAAGAGACCGAAGTTTCACAGGTTAAAAACAACCAGAAATTTTAGATAAAAACTGGACTAAACTTTGACCTGGGAGATTTAGTAGAATGAAAACAGTCTCCAGCGTACAGGACCCTTTTCAGTTTCAGGTGCTTTACAGAGCTATAGAAATAGTTTTATTATATAATTTGAATGAGATCTGGGCAGTGGGCACGACCAAGGCACTCGAAATGCAGCAGTCTTGTCCACAAGACCATGGTCTTGGTCTCGAATACACTCGAGCTCTTTTTTAAAAGTCTTGGTCTTAGTCATGAAACCAAATTATTGGTCTTGGTCTTGAGGTTCAAAGTCTTAGCCTTGGTCTTGGTCTTGAGGTTTAAGGTCTGGCAATAAGACTGGAAAGCAGAGGTGAATCTTCACCCACAGGCTGCCAGTCATGCAGTACACAGCCTGGGGACGAGCCGAAGACCGGGACAGATAGCAGAGACGTGGAAGCGACAAAGCTCCGATGAGAGGTACGCCAGTTATGATAGTGATGATGACGAACTATTATTATTACTCACTTACCTATTACTGTTGCTGTTAGCAGCGAGATCGTCAGGAGGGCAAAGATGAAGCGAGCCATTGCGAACCCCAGTCTTTCGTGAAGTAGGTATGTACTCGTATGATATGGAAACGACCAGCTGGATAAACGATATTGCCAGAAGAATTTGTATAATAAAAGGTGAAAATAGTGCAATAAATTTTACTCAAGCAGCTGGGTTTTGAGATTAAGCTTACGTATTGTGTGCACCGAAAATGAACTGCAGTAGAAGATCGGAAACGAAGATTAGAAACTCAAATTGAAGCCTAACAAATGAAAGAAATTAGTTTCCTTCAGAGGAGGCGATGAGGACTTAAGATAAGTAATACAAATCTGTATTTTAATTTGTTTAAACTTGATAAGGGGGCCCGTAGAGTAATGGATAACACACTGGCGCGAACGCCGTGAAGTGCAGAGGGTACCAAGATCGAATCCCGTATTATAGCCCTCCATAAGGTTTACTCAGTCTTCTACTCGATAGATGGCGGCGGTAGTTAAGTGAGTGTTAGGCCGTGATTGGCGCCCGTGTCTGGCTGCCGTTAAAAACAGTTGTATTCGACTCCTGTAAAACTGTTATCACGTGCTTCTACTGTTTACTTGTATGTAAGGCTTCATGCTTGGCTGCCGTTTCTACTATATGTATGTTCACTGTACAGCGCAGTGCGGTTAGCAGGCGCTTAATTGAAGAAAAGATATTATTATTATTATTATTATTATTATTATTATTATTATTATTATTATTATTATTATTATTATTATTATTATTATTATTATTATTATTATTATTATTATATAATATTGATTTATTTAAACGACCTTAGCGTTCAAATGTTTCTAGCTGGTATACCGTCGTTAGATATTCTAATCACAAGGGTGAGTATTGGCATTTGATTAATATAATTGGACGGCAACCGCCAGGTGGCCAAGATACATCAATTCTTCTTGTGTCGGTTTGCGTTTCTTGAATTTTTTTTGAAAGAACGGCATGTAGTAAGCAACTTTCCAACCACTGGTTTGGGTCTCATTGAGTAGGTAGTACATTATGCCGACTGCGAAATTTCTTATTTGGTTAAATATTGGTCATTGCCAAGCGTATAAGTTTAGCTCACTGCCTTAGTAAGATTCGCCTATTCCAGAGGGGCTATCACGCCTTGGTCACTGCTGAGTAAGCTTTGTTAATTCACGAAGTCACTGACACAATAAAGCTTGAATCAAACGGGTGGAAGCAGGCAATTATGAAACCTTACTGTGGCAACTGGCAAGTGAATTCGCCATTAGTTCACTTGAGACCAACTTTATGACTGGCTACGCCCATTGTATGAATAACATAACATAGCAGAAACAACTAGGAACAGATTAAGACGCGCTTGTCATATTGGTAGCTTAAATTCCCTACATCGCTGAATCGCCCTGTAACTCGCTTCTCATTGACATCACCAAGGTAGACCTGCGCAAACTACAAATGGTTCAAACTCTCTTGCTACAGCCAAAAGAAAGACCCTTAAATAACAGCATATTGCATTCACTGCACTGGCTGCACATCGAGTAGGCCTATAGAATTCATTTAAAACTCTGCCTCATAATTCACAAAGTGCTGCATTTTAACCATCCGACTTATCTCTCTTCCTCGGTTATCCGTCATCTATATTAATAAAGCGAGAATTCTGTGTGTGTGTCTGTCTGTCTGTCTGTTTGACCGGGCTTAACTTCTACAATTTCTCACCTTTTCACTCGAAACTTTGACTGCTAGGTCGGTCTCGGCATCGGACACCCAGTGCAGGGGTTCGTGTCCCCCGTTTTCACCGCTACCATGGTGAAAAAACCCCAAAACTACCCACCCGACCGTCCATCACGCGCAAGCTCGCCTATTCCACTGCGAAGCGGTTCTATTTATGGCGCCGGTATTTCCCAACGTCATTAATAATGCGCATAACGACACCGCGGTTCTATTTATGGCGCCGGTATTCCCAACGTCATTAATAATGCGCATAAGTTGTTTACTTTCGCCCAAAATTTAATGAAGATCGATTCGAAGTATATTCATCGTTTTACAGCAAAATTTTAACACATGTATATTCAAAGACAAAGATCTAAATTATTTACAGTATATGAAACAACCAGTCTGCTTTACTAAGGGCGAGGCCGACTACAGACCGGCAGTGAGGGCTAGATTTCTGGCGTTTTCTTTAACACGCCAACGCCCGGTTCACCCTCTTCGACTGCGAAGCAGTCAGTCCACGGGAGACTGCGAAGCAGTCTCCCCCACAGGTCGCCAGACGCCACAAGGGCCTCCAAGCCTGCGAAGCAGTCGCCGCCAGAGGGCGACTGCGAAGCAGTCAGTCCACGGTAGAGGTCGCTAAACGCCAGAAGGCGTCTACAAGACTGCGAAGCAGTCTCCCCCACAGGTGGCCAGACGCCACAAGGGCCTCCAAGCCTGCGAAGCAGTCGCCGCCAGAGGGCGACTGCGAAGCAGTCAGTCCACGGTAGAGGTCGCTAAACGCCAGAAGGCGTCTACAAGACTGCGAAGCAGTCTCCCCCACAGGTGGCCAGACGCCACAAGGGCCTCCAAGACTGCGAAGCAGTCGCCGCCAGAGGGCGACTGCGAAGCAGACACTCCTCGGCAGAGGTCGCTAGACGCCAGAAGGCGTCTACAAGACTGCGAAGCAGTCTCGGCCAGAGGTCGCCAGACGCCACAAGGGCCTCCAAGACTGCGAAGCAGTCGCCACCAGAGGGCGACGGCGAAGCAGTCATTCCACGGCAGAGGTCGCTAGACGCCAGAAGGCGTCTACAAGACTGCGAAGCAGTCTCCGCCAGACGTCGCCAGACGCCACAAGGGCGTCCAAGACTGCGAAGCAGTCGCCGCCAGAGGGCGACTGCGAAGCAGTCAGTCCACGGCAGAGGTCGCTAGACGCCAGAAGGCGTCTACAAGACTGCGAAGCAGTCTCCGCCAGACGTCGCCAGACGCCACAAGGGCCTCCAAGACTGCGAAGCAGTCGCCGCCAGAGGGCGACTGCGAAACAGTCAGTCCACGGCAGAGGTCGCTAGATGCCAGAAGGCGTCTGCAAGACTGCGAAGCAGTCTCCGCCACAGGTCGCCAGACGCTACAAGGGCCTCCAAGACTGCGAAGTACTCGCCGCCAGAGGGCGACTGCCAAGATTGCCAAGCAGTCGTTGTTGGTGGTGGTGTGGGGGTATTGGTGGTGGTGGTGGTGGTGGTGGTGGTTAGGTGGTGGTGGTGTTGGTGGTGGTGGTGTGAAACTTATAACCCCGGGCTACGCCGGGTAATCCGGCTAGTACAAAATAAATAAATATTACACTCGATGAAGACTGTAACTCGTAAAATGCCACGCACAGAAAAGAGTGTAGCGGGTCTCGGGCTTTCTCGGTGGCTAGTCCGCAGCTGTCGAATTCTCTACTCAGCTCAGTTCCTTCGACCAATTCTTTGATGTCATTTGAGTCTAAACTGCAGACTCAGAGGCGCGTTTACAGAAAACGGGGCCCTAGGCACAAACATTTTTGGGTCCCTTCTAGACTGAGAGTCTGATACTCTGGTGGTGCTTAGCCTAATCCTATCATGTGTTGCCGTGCAAAAACCGGCGAAGTTGAACTTGAAGCCGTTTTTGTGAGTGCTGTTGACACTGTCACTGTAATTATGATTACTTACAGAAGCTATTCATAAGGAATGTGAAGTTATTTGATTTATTGATTTTAGTAATTACAATAATATACTTTTATGTGAATGCTAAACTGTAAAAAATAGAAAATATGTTATATTTAAAATAATTCAAAATTCAAAAATGTTATTTTTTATAATTGAGCATATTTTCCTTCGCGCCTCTGTGTAGACTCAACTCTTTCAAATTGCCTATAGGCCTACACTGTAGCCAGTTTCTCTAATTTATCGGATATCCATCTTGCTTTTCCAATGGATTGTGATTTCTGACAGCTTTTTTACTTGAAGAGACCATCGACTGACGTCTTCGGCATTATGACGAGGGCGCTACATTAGTCAGTAGATTAGATCAGGCGCTATATAAGTCATTAGATTAGATTAGGCGCTGTATAAGTCAATAGATTAGATTAGGCGCTATATTAAGTCAATAGATTAGATCAGGCGCTACATTAGTCAGTAGATTAGATCAGGCGCTATATAAGTCAATAGATTAGATTAGGCGCTATATAAGTCAATAGATTAGATCAGGCGCTACATTAGTCAGTAGATTAGATCAGGCGCTACATTAGTCAGTAGATTAGATCAGGCGCTATATAAGTCATTAGATTAGATTAGGCGCTATATAAGTCAATAGATTAGATTAGGCGCTATATTAAGTCAATAGATTAGATCAGGCGCTATATAAGTCAATAGATTAGATTAGGCGCTATATTAAGTCAATAGATTAGATCAGGCGCTATATAAGTCAATAGATTAGATTAGGCGCTATATAAGTCAATAGATTAGATTATCCTCGACGTGATCCAATTCGATCAGGTATGTGGTGCTCAGAATGAAATGTTTCAGTAAGACAATCGAAAGTCGGAATCATTTAGGACCTACACCGAAAACTGGATACAAGAACGCTGTCTTTAAGAATCACTGTCATCAGGAACCGTTTTATGAACGAGATCGTGTCATAGCGAGATCATTTCATAAAGCTGTACGAAGTTTTGGATCTATGTTTCTGCCCGCGTTATATCAGAATCTGTGTTATGATGCATTATATTACAAGGAGTTTCTGGTGTATGTATAGTGGCTTTCAAGCATGTTGTGTAGCCTACAGCGTGCGGCGTTGTATCTCAGATCGTTCATTGATTGTCGCCTATGTATTGGCTGATATCATCTTCCGCCCCATTGTAGAAACTGATATTCTGTCCTCCTTCAAGCTTAGATAGGCCGACTATGACTTTGCCTCGTTGTGTTCAGCTGTTAATATAACCGGCTGCTACATGTACGTCTGCACTAACGGTGAATTCTACTAAATGTAACTGCACAGGTTTTGATACAGAGGTTCGTTTGTTCAATTAATTGATCGGGTGAAATAGTTCACCATCGCTACCTGTTAAACATCATATAAATTGACGCAGGCAGCGCTTTTTGTGAGGTATTTAAAAGGCGCTATAGCAAATATTCAGATACATGCATACATACATGCATACATACATACATCATTCAAGCTTTATATAGCGCCCCTTTAAGGAAGCTATTCAGATGCGTAAATGATTTTAAAAAAACAGCGAAACAGGTGTCCTAAATCGAATGCATATTATTTCATAACCAGCTAATCATTTTGCAATGGAGTCTAGTTACAACAGTACTCTTATGCAGTGTGAGAATTGAAGAAAAAAAACTGGCGGTTATACATGTTGGAGATGAAATATTTTACCCCTATTTTGCAAACTGATAAAATTCAAAAATGCAATAGAAGCTCTTGAGAAAATTCAAAAATGTAATAGAAAGCTCCTTAAAGTGATGATATCACCAAATTTATTAGTATACAATTCACATAGTCACCAATCTCACAATAAACCAGTTAATAACTTTATTAGTAACCTACTAAGTGAATTGTGAAAGAAAATGATAAAATATGTGAACAATATAATGACCCTAGTACACTTGAGGGGGTTGGAAACAACCCTCCTGGGGTGTGCAATGAAGACTTAACTGTCGGGGTCCTAAAAAGACTAGGGGTATATATAATATATATATATAATAGGAGGGAGGGAGGGATGGAGGGAGGGAGGGAGGGAGGGAGGGAGGGAGGGAGGGAGGGAGGGAGGGAGGGAGGGAGGGAGGGAGGGAGGGAGGGAGGGAGGGAGGGAGGGAGGGAGGGAGGGAGGGAGGGAGGGAGGGAGGGAGGGAGGGAAAGTTTGCTTGATGGCGTCATCGATGTAACAAAATGATCTTGACCATGACCTTTCAAGGTGAAGATGACCCCGAAAGGCGAAAACAATGTCATAAATGATTCTACATACCAAAATCAGTAACATTAGAGGTATTACACGTGCATGTACTCTAGAAAACAAAAAAGGTTAATTTTTTAATCTGCCAAAATGACCTTGACCATGACCTTTCAAGGTGAAGATGACTCCGAATGGCGAAAACAATATCATAAAAGATTCTACATACCAAAATCAGTAACATTAGAGGTATTACAAGTGCGTGTACTCTAGAAAAGAAAAAAGGTTAATTTTTCAATCTGCCAAAATGACCTTGACCATGACCTTTCAAGGTGAAGATGACTCCGAATGGCGAAAACAATATCAGATATGAATTCTACATACCGAAATCAGTAATATTAGAGGTATTACAAGTGCATATACTCTTAAAAACAAAAAAGGTGAATTTTCCAATATGTTTGATGGCGGCCATATTGGATTTGGCCATTTTGGGGGTGTTCCCGTGGTCCGATTTTGGGGGCTTTTGGATATGTTATTCAGCAATGGTTCCTGAGCAGGAAACCTTTAAAAAAGCTTCTGAAGCAATTTTTTCCCAGGTCTAACTGCAAATTATTTGTATTATTATTGGTATTTCTTAGTAAACCCCAATCCGCCATTTTGAAATTCAATTTTGGGGGTGTTCCCGTGAAGGGATTTAGGGAATTTTGGATATGTTATTCAGCAATTTTTTCTGAACAGGAAACCGTTAAAAAACCTTCTGATGCAATTTTGCCCAGGTTCATCAGATTTTTGAGCTAGATTGCCTGGACTATTCCCACTCACAATCGGCCATGAGCTCCTCTGCAATCATGGCATGGATACGATATACTGCTAAGGTCCTACATCATCCTTCCTTTTCTTACTCTTGGTGTTATTATTACACTAATATCTCCGTTCAAAAGAATTATTTTGCTATGATAGTGTGTAGCTTAGAGATTACCAAAATTCTATGAAACGAAAGCTTTATAAGAACAATCTTACAGTTTGCATTGGAGTTCAAATGAGTACTCGTACCAATTGCATTATCACAATGCGAAGCTATTCATTCCTTCTGGCTATCAACCTGATGACTTTATATGCGTCGGGTAGATTTCATGTCAAACATCTACAAAAATGTGAAAACTTAGTGCAGCTGCTGCAACAACATCGCTTCCACAGCTGAGACATCTCAATGTAGGAGGCAAGTACCTGATGGATGAATTTCACATTTTGGCAGAGGGATGAAGCTGAGGTTATGATGGTGTCGATGACCACACCAAGATTAGGGAATTGTGTTAGTGGCATCTACCGCATCTTCGACATGAAATCTACCACAGCATGTGTGGCAAGAGTAGACTCCTGACGCCATTGGGTGAGATCCAGTCTAGGCTCAATCTTCCAACAAGTAGATTGGCTTAGAATCCTCTACAGTAGCCGCAAGTATATTTCAGCTTCTTTCTCTCGAATACTACAGGTCCTCCATAATAAGAATAACAACAGACTCTCTTACAGTAATATTGTGAAACTGAATTATTTGTGTGCATATATGGTCACAGTGACGAACAGCAACACATAAAAATTTACATTTACCGAATGATGGAAAGTTAGCATGATGGTGTCATCGATGTAACAAAATGAAACCTTGACCATGACCTTTCAAGGTGAAGATGACCCGAATGGCAAAAACAATATCAGAAATGAATTCTACATGCCGAGATCAGTAACATTAGAGGTATTACACGTTAACATACTCTAAAAATGAAAGAGGGTGAATTTTTCAATCTGCCAAAAAACATTGACCATGACCTTTCAAGGCGAAGATGACCCCGAATGGCGAAAACGATATCAGAAGTTAACTCTACATACCGAAATCAGTAACATTAGAGGTATTACACATGGATACACTCTAAAAAAACAAAAAGGTGAATTTTCCAATATGGTCGATGGCGACCATATTGGATTTGGCCATTTTGAGGGTGTTCCCTATTCCGATTTTGTCGAATTTTGGATATGTTATTCAGCAATGTTTTCTGGACAGGAAATTGTTTGAAAAGCTTCTGAAACAATTTTTGCCCAGGTCTAACTGTAAATTGCCTGGGCTAAGTAAACGACATTAGGTTGAGCTTTTTTTAAAGATTAGCAAATGTATTTAATGCTGTTATGTCGACGCCTATCACTTCAATTGTCGATGCGTCCAAATCAAATAACGCTGATATCAGCTTAAACGAACAGCAACGAGTAACATTTATAATATTTTATTTTGGGAAATGTCGAATTGAGTTCAACAGTTTAACGACGAGCATGTACTAAAATGCATTGAAAACCGATTCCTGTGGTCGTTAAAGGGTTAGAGAAATGTTAGTGACGATCTCAAAGGTTAAATTTATTATTTAGAATTACATATGGCACAGTTCATACTGATTTGAATTATTACGAAAGATCTCTAATCGTGTTTTTATGATGCGAATCCGCATGAGATGTTGAAGATCTAAAGTCACAATGTTCAGTAGATTCAGTCGACTGGGAATCTTCTGACTTTGCTTAACCTCTAGGCTCGAAACATGCCTCTGGTTTATATGAGTTACATAGGTCCCCTTCACATGGTGTAGTGCATCTTTCATAGCCGCCGAACAATAATTTGCATTTATGCCTTGTTTCATTCGCGTACGAGCATTGTCTTTGCATTAGTGAAGGTGCCTTGTTGCCATCTGATGAAAATATGATATACCAGGCAATTAAGAATAATTACATTATTAATGCTAATTAAAACTACTGCTAAAAGTTTACACAAATAAAGCATGTCTAGAAGGGTGGCGAATAATCGCCTTGTAACGCAAAGGTTCGAATGCAAATCTCAGTACAAACGGTCTTTGTGCGAGGAATAGGAGCAAGTCCTTCACGCACAGTTACTAAGCTGAAATATTGTGTATGAAATTATGTATGCTCGTGTGTTTGAATACATGTTTGTATCTTTGTGTGTATATATGTGTATATGTATATATGTGTGTATGTATGTTTGTGTTTATGCATGTATGTATGTATGCATCTTTCTCGGACTGCTTCTCCACAGCATCGTCAATGCACGCGTATAATACGAGAGGAGCGTCTCTATACAGACCTAACAAAACCCGCACCAACCTCAAACGATTCAATATTAAATCCACTGGCCCGCAAGTCTGGAATCCAGTCCCGTTGGAAATAAGGTCTGTGAGAAATAGATATGTATTTAGGAAACACCTGAGAGATCATATCTTGTTTCTTTTACCTGCTGATCATATAACTTGATCGATGTTACCGTTAAAAGTATTGATTGTGCTGCCATTTACTTGAATACGATAAATGTTAACTAGGTGGTCCTGCTAAGCGGGATCAAGATCCCTTTTGGGTCTCCTCTTGTTGCCAAAGTTCAAACTTTTATGTTGTATTTTCCTGTACTTCAAATGGCTTCAATAAAAGGATTGATTGATTGATTGATTGATTGAACAAATGAGGATACATGTGTGACGTGGTGGCTCAGTGGTAAGTTCGGCGCCTTGTGACCGGAGGGTTACAGGTTCGAATCCCACTCTAGCCGCTGCGTACGGACCTTAGGCAAGTCCTTCACTCGCAATTGCTCTTGGCGCTTCGGCGTGAAAATTCCGGCACAGTATCAAATGCTGTAGTCGGGAGCGCTTTGAGTAGTAGTTTCATTACTTTAGTTATCATTAATATTACCCTAAGGATTATATCCCAATAGTATTGTAATATTTTAATGTCTTATTATATTTCAATATTAGAGGTTCCTACTGGAGCCTACGTCGTAATCAACCATAACTTCGCAATATCGTTGAGTACTTGAGCATGTCATTTCACCGTAAGATTCTCGGCAGCAGCGGTTACTACTCTTATCTGCGATACATGAGTGGCATCGGAGAGCTTCAGAAATAACAGCAAAGATACAAGAATTAGTTATCATTGCTTTCTCGATTTTTACTGACGTAAAAATTTAATTGAGATGCCTGCTACAAAAGGCGCTACGTGGACTATGCTTGAGCACTCATAGTCGGCAGGTTAAATTCTGGCGGTTCATAAAATGATATATAAAATTCGATGATATTACAAAGATTGCAGGAATGTCGATATCTTGTCCCTGTCTACTCCGATAACTGCAAGTGCGACCTTATAGCAATCACTTCGATTTGTATATCCGTCTTTAATCGTTGATGCTACGGTACTTCCTCTGACTCTGCCAGCATAACAACCATGACTAAAGTCAACCAAACCAGTCCTACTCGAGGATCAGTGAGAACGAGGTAGCTGATCGATTTAAGAGCTCCTTTTATGACCCGGAATGTGCCTACCCTGAGATGCTTACTGCTTGGGACCTCGAACAAGTACTTGACGCACATACAACAACAGACATCGATTGATTTTTTCTTATTAGAAGCGCTTAATAAACACAGATTCAATTGCTGTTTGGAATGTCCACTGTCCAGTCGCTAACACGCGAATCGATATTGGTCAATTAATATATTATTTAAAAGAAAATTGTGAAGCGCTGGTGGTAAAACCGTTGGTGGCTCTCTTGAAAATGTTAAACTTCCACAACTGCTCGTTTTCTGGAAATCTCCAGTTATTTCTCAGCTAATCTCAATACTGGAGACCGTTCTACCGTCTGGAACCCGTGGACGCAATGGATTGCAGTTTTCACTCTACAGAGATTTTCAGATATGTGTATGACTTTCTAATTTTGCTCATTATATTCATTAACATTTATTCATTTTCTTGTTTTACTATAACTACTGTTAAAATAAACGGTTTGGAAGGGTTTTATGCAGTCTATAAAACGGGTCTTGTTTCAGAGACAAAATAAAGAAAGGTAACAACAATAATAAGAAAATGCAGCAGCAGGTGCTGCAACTCATATTATGGGACAGTTCATATGACCTTTCTTTAAAAATGACCATGATGAAGGCTAATGATATCCAGAATGTTAGGCTTACGTGTACACCCTGTAATCCTATACAGGTATATTAGACATATTAGAAGTTTATACACACCTGCTGTATTTGAAACCATCAACAGAAGAGTTAAGGTTGTAAGAAAGAATCCTGTCATTTTACGTTTGAAATCTTCCGCCTGCGTACTCGCTTCTGTATAACAAGCAAATGAACCTGTATAGGCTGCAAAGCAACTGAATTTTAAACTGTATTGTTGAAGCTTTGTCATAGTTAATTATTATGATTATCCAGATAAGAACTCGGTTCATTTCCTTCAGAATATGTATGAGGACTGAATCACCGTACAGTCCCTGTGAAAATTGCAAGAAAGTTATCAGAAAAAATCTGAACGTGAACTGATAGATGGCAATGCAAAAACCCAAACTTAATATTTAGTCTTTGATCGTTCAAAACAAAAGCATTTGCAATAAGACAAAAGCGTTTGTTTATGAAAACAATAAATAAAGACTGGAAATAGGCCTACACCTGGTGCAAGATATAATTACTCAATTCATTAAATTCAATGTTCAGTCAACAATCGCTTAGTTCTTTGTCCTAAGGCAACTTCAGAAGATATGTTACGACGTCGCAATGCGTGCACAAGTAAAGACTAGAGCCTATGCGCTCACAACTTTGATGTGAGCACATCTTTGCTCATCAACTCCCTACTGTGGAGATTTGGGGCAGAGCAGTGAGCTCCCAAAGTGTGACCCGTTGTGCAACAATTTCAGAGCGTAGGGTAAAGTAGCCTTTTATGGGCACCCTCCATATATGGGCACCCCAGAAGAAAAGTGGTAACAAAAATATTCTCGTATCGCCAGCTGTCGAATTCCAGTAGAACTACAGCGCAGTGTCTTATTTACTCAAAATTAAACTCTGTATGGTGTATGTCTGAATTTTCACGTAAATCATCGTATCATTTATAAACGTTGGTAAAATGTTAACATTTTAACAATTTCCGTTTTCGTGCATAACTTTTGGTGTAGCTGATGGATGACGTTAAGGTAACTGTTTCTGTTTTGATAATTGTTTTATGATAACGTTGATGGGCGGTAATAGGTGATCGTGATACTGCAGTTTTGTATGGCTGACTTTGAAGCGTGCCATAGGTGCCAGCCCAATATGGGCATTATTCTGATGCCTTAATATGGGCAGGTGCCCATATTAAGGCAGCAGAATTAAGTCCATATTAAGTCTATTGCCCATATTAAGTCTATTGGTAATTTTTATAAGTCAGTATATTGTACAGAAAAAATACTTTTAGCATAATGCAAAAATATATAATCTAAACCAAACCTAACTTCATAGCTACGGGCTAGTGGCCTTTGAAAATGCCACTTGTGTTCAACAGGTCGTTTACTGTCACTTATACGTGTACTTTAACTCATGTTGTTTGTCAAAATTTCAGAATATGGCGTTAAAGTGTGGGACGACCAAGCGCTTTCCAAACTCCTTCATCTTTTCCCGCTTTTTTACATGCCTTTGTTAAGTTCTCTGTGGAATACTATATTGTTTTGCTGATTTCTTTCTCCCCATTCCATTCTGAAGAACAGCTGCCACCGCTAGTTTGAGAATATTCACTCCAATGGCCTCTCTTCTTTACTGATGCCATATTCTGAAATTTTAAGGCAGTTTGTGTTTCCCTCTCACTGCACGCATAAAATGCAACCGCTCGATGTTTCTGTATTTAAAAGTATAAATCTCTACTGTGACAAAGCTTTTTTCCGTAAGGAAGATTTCATAGCAGCTGAAATGACTGATCGAGACATGTCACCTACAAACGGACCAAATGATACAACAGTCTCGGCTGATCCATCATTAGATATTCATAACATCACGCCTCTTCAGTTAACATCAACCACTTCAGACATCTTGCTTACATCACCAACATCATATGGACAAAAGACATTGTCTGATGAACCAACAGTCGCTGGTCCAAGCACTTTGTCTGATGAGCCAGTTGCTGGTCCAAGCACTTTGCCTGATGAGACAGTTGCTGGCCAAAGCACTTTGCCTGATGAGCCAGTTGCTGGTCCAAGCACTTTGCCTGATGAGACAGTTGCTGGCCCAAGCACTTTGCCTGATAACCAGTTGCTGATCCAAGCACTTTACCTGATGAGCCAGTTGCTGGTCTAAGCACTTTGCCTGATGAGCCAGTTGCTGGTCCAAGCACTTTGCCTGATGAGACAGTTGCTGGCCCAAGCACTTTGCCTGATAACCAGTTGCTGATCCAAGCACTTTACCTGATGAGCCAGTTGCTGGTCTAAGCACTTTGCCTGATGAGCCAGTTGCTGGTCTAAGCACTTTGCCTGATGAGCCAGTTGCTGGTCCAAGCACTTTGCCTGATGAGCTATTGATATTTACATTTCAGGTTATGTTTCTGACTCCAAAAATATCTCTAAATCAGGAAAACGTAAAAGAAAATGTGCACATGCAAAAATTATAACAGCATCTCCTTACAAAATGATTTGAAAGAAATCAAAAAGAAAGAGAATGAAGAAGCAGAAACAAAGGAAATGAATAATAAATGCAGACTTGAAAACAAACAAAAACACCAGTCCGTAAACTTCATACTGTACAAAAGACAACAAACAAAGACAAACAAGGAAAAAGCACAACTAAAGAGAGAGAGAGTAGTACTAACAAAAGCAATTGTCTCAATACCGTGTGCAGAAGGATACGGAATGCTAGATGATGAAAACTTCACTTGTCGACCTTGTGTTGAATAGCCAACATCGACTTGCGTGGTCAATCACTTTTAGGTTTTAAGCTTCTTGGAGTTTCAGATCTTTCAAGTGTTAATGCAGGCTTAGTAGTTGATAAACATATACGGATTTATTTTGAAATTTTATTATAATTTTGCAATTGCCATTCACAATTAATTTCAACGTTACATTTAACTTTTGACTACATACGTTTGAACTTAATATGGGCATGGGTGCCCATCATTAAGACACCAGTGCTTATTATGGGCACCACAGGGCTCTTTTTATTTTCAATATTTTCGAGGTAAATTTTGACATCTGATTGTTATTTCAATGAGCATCTAGTGACAAAAGTGTTGAAAATTAGTTTGCCAAACATTGTTTTGTTTGGTCCTAATTTGATTATGAGCTATAAGATAAAATCCTTAAGGTGCCCATAATTGGGCACTTTACCCCTATCTAGTAAAATTTCTGTTTAAAAATTAGTCGTTAGATAGTTTATCAATAAGCCTGTAAGCGTATATATTCTTTTAGCATGGTCGATTAAATTATAGACTTTATGCAATTCAAATCTAACGACAAATATCATCTCCGTTATCATTGAACTGTCCCTGTCTTAGACTGTGCGGAGACTGAAGTTCAGAGGGCGACAGTCTCTTTGCATTCTCAACAACAATGCTTCATGAGCCGTTAGACCACTCCTTCAGTTCCTCCAGAGCTGCGATGTCAGGACATGACTTAACTGGTCTACGTTTATCACCGATTTAGGGTGTAGCTTAACTCGCATGTGTGGGGATATCAGAGAAATTAGCCTTTTGTTTCAGCGCCTCTCTCTCTCTCTAACAATTCCTTGAACATTTTTATTACCCTTGAACTGAAGTGAACTGACTTCGCATTGCCTTTCCCACTCAAAGTCGGCCATGGGCTCCTCTGCAGTCATGACACGGATACGGTATAGGAATACTGATAAAGTGGAACATCCTTCCATTAACTAACTGTTGGTATCATTATTATTATTATTATTACACTAATATCGTAGTTCAAAGAATTATTTTGTTATGATATAATGAGTGTTACTCAGCTGCCCGAGCTGGTATTAGCAGCTGCGGGAGAGAAAATTTATGTACCGCGTGATTGTGAGTTCCTGGTCCCAGATGACTCCCAAGTCCCGAACCCAGATCGAGAAAGAAAGGAGCGCAAATTGCAAGGCAAGAAAGTACAGATCCATTTTAGCGAGCTGTTTTGTAATGCCGAACCAGATAAGCTGCGTAGCCTATTAGCCGGGTTTAGCCGCAGGCGATTTGCAAACATCCAGGCCCGCAGGGACTCCATGGCATGGGTCATGGTTTCCAGCGTTGCAAGAGCCCAGACAGCCGGGCAGTGTACAAAGTAAATAAGCTAGCAGATCGTCAGCATAGGACTGGCTAAAAACTGCCCCGGCCGCCAGCAAGAAACCCAGGTCGGCAGTATAGATTATGTAAAGAATGGGTCCAAGGACGGAACCCTGAGGCAGACCAAATGGAGCAGGGACTCAATGGGACCTAGTGGATCAATTGTTAACCATAAAGAAGCGGTCTTGCAGAAAGGAGGTAAGCCAGTCTAGAACGTTACCGGATAAGCCAAACGAAATGGATAGGCGCTGCACTCTTGGGTGCTGGATTGACTCCGCCGATCCGTCAGGGCTGGGGCCCACCCTGCTGCTAGATCGCGAGCCGGTCTGAATCCCGATTGCAGGAGTTTAAGGGACTGAGTACAGCTCGGGGAGAGAACATTTACGTATATATGCATGTATGTACTATGTATGCTATTATGCAACTACGCATGTTTGTATGCATGTATGGATGTAAGTCTACGAGCTAAACGTATGTTTATGTATCAATTCATACCACCATGCATATTTTCCAATAAATATTCGTGAATAACTTTATTTAAAGTAGCTATGTGCTTTTGTCTTTGCTTTATATAGAGCTTTTTAAAGTTTCGTTTATTTTATTGTTGCAGCAGTAGTCCTCGTTATTCGTGACATTGGTCGTGTCGTAATTCCAGTTGCTCGTCTTTGATCCGACGAAGGAACAGCTGTAGCAGCATTAGCCCACCATGCCTATGTCTCTGACATAGGCATGGTCTGGTGTAGACGTTTTCCCGGCAGTAGTTGGTTCTTAAGTCGACCTATCCAACAGAAACATCCCACTGAACTTCGACTGGACTCCACCGGCTCCCTGTGATCTGAAAAAGCCGCTATATAAATAGCCATATGCATGCACAAATGCCTCAGACTGGTCCTTACCAAGCAGGCGTTAGTTAGCTACATTCGTCAGAACGCATGTCCCCAGTGTGGGAATTGTAGAAAAAAGAGGCGGGGTGATAATTTTATCCGTATTTTGCAAAATGATGTCAACGAAATTCGAAAGCAGCTGATTTCAACGCTAGCAGTTTCGCGAGTCAGACTCGATTCAAAATCAATAATATAGTGTTTTGCAAACTGATGTCAACGAAATTCGAAAGCAGCTGATTTCAACGCTAGCAGTTTCGCGAGTCAGACTCGATTCAAAATCAATAATCCTTGTTGAGAAAATTCAAAATACACGGTGAGTCAGAAAAAAACGTGCCCCTACATATTTTGATTTAACTTCGTCAGAAATCAGGTAATGTCAACGAAAATTTTAAGTAAAAATAGAACAGTTATTATTGAGCATTGAGAAAGTTAAATTTGTGTTCAAATTGACTTCCTGGGGCATTCACGCATGCGCGAAGACGCGTACGCAACTGCTTGACAAACTGGAATGGGAACGTTTGAATCTTGCTTGTTTGTTAGCCTCTATGAGTTCTTGAGCGCGTCGTTTCTTTAAACATAGCCAAATGTAAATCACTCTTAACGATTCTCCTAACTGACGACTGGCTGATTCCTATTTTTCGAGCTATTTCTCTCTGCGTACGACGCGTCCCCGGCGGTTAACGGACATTTACTCCCCTGGACATTTTCCCCCCGGACATATTCCCCGCACAGTTACCCCCGGACACTTTCCCCCGTCTACTAGGATATTTCCCCCTCAGTGCAACATACAAAAAGCTTTCTGCTTCTAAGAAAATACAGACATACATACACACATACGTACATACATGCATATATGATACTAATATTGTTTACTCTAATCCCTCCAGTGTGGCCCTTATGGAAACGGTTAACCAAGAACTGGTTAAAGTTAATAGCTGGTTTACTGCCAACAAACTTACTCTAAATACTGATAAAACCAACTTTATCATATTTAAGTCTCATAGAAAGATTAAGCCAATAAAGTGGTCACTGTCACTAAATGACACTCCTATAACACAAGTGGACTCCACTAAATTCTTGGGAATATTCATTGATCAACACCTCACCTGGAAAACGCATATCGACTATATTTCCAAAAAAATAGCTAAAAATATTGGCATTATATCCAGAATTGCATATCTACTACCAAGAGAAATAAAAATGAATTTATATTACACGCTAATCTACCCCTATCTAAACTACTGCAACTTCATATGGACCACTAATTATCAGTCACGATTACAAAAATTGATAATTCTGCAGAAAAAAGCCATTAAAATGATCCAGGGAGCAAAAAGAGATGCCCATTCGGAACCACTCTTTAAAGATTTAAAAATACTGAACATTAATCAAATAAAAATTTATCAAATCGCGGACCTCCTTTACCGCTTTGAGCATAAGTTATTACCCGCTTCATTCTTCGATTACTTCTCTACAGCTTCATCGATACATGACCACAATACTAGAGGAGCGTCATTATACAGACCCATTAAGACACGCACCAACCTCAGACGATTCAGTATCAAGTCTACTGGACCGCAGGTCTGGAATTTGGTCCCGTTAGAAATACGGTCTATTAGAAATAGACATCAGTTTAAGAAACGAATGAGAGATTATATCTTGAATAAGTGAGGGTGTGGTAAAATAACGACCAAAGCAGGTGATATGGTCGGTCGGGTCCGGGGGCGGAGCAGCACTAGAGCCTCGCACAAGAGTGCAGTATTTAAGTTTCATTAGTTAAGGATAGTTAAGACCATTTCTTATTATTTACCCTGGTTTACAAGATTTGGGCCATAATCCTTACAAAATTACCAATGGAAAACGAACCTGAGAGGATCCACAACTAAATAGCCATCCAGACTTAGGTTAATTGAACTAATAGGGTATCCCCGGCTAGCGGGACTTACATCCCTTTGGGGATGCCCATTGCCTCAGATGCCAATCACTAAGTGAAATGACATAATTATAAGCTTCTCGGTCTCTTGCTAATGGGCAGAATAAAAAAAATCTACAGATATAAATAACATCTCTTTTTTCCAGATCTGAATCTAACCTACTATTCCTATAACATGTGTAATTGAATTCTAATTAACTCTGTTACTGGATTGTCATTTGATGCAATAAACACATCGATTGATTGATTGATTGATATACATACATACATATACATTCATACATACATACATGCATACATACATACACTCATACATACATGCATACATACATGTAATACGCACATACATGCATACATACATACAGACATACATACATACACACATACAATACATACATACATACATTCATACATACATGCATACACACATACATACATACATACATACAGAGATACATAAACACATACATACATACATGCGTGCATACATGCGTGGATACATGCAGATATACATGCAGACATACATACATACAGACAGACATGCATACAGACATACATACATACATAAATCCACAGTGGGGGATTTGTCCGGGGGGGGGGTAAATGACCTACTGAGATTCGGGGGGAAGTGTCCGGGGGTAACTGTCCGGGGGGAATATGTCCGGGGGAATATGTCCAGGGAGTAAATGTCCGGCATTCGTTTGCGGCCATTCTTTATCTCAAAATTCCTTTAAAAAAGTTTCTACGATAATGTTTAGGCCTAATCTCTCTTTAAAATCTTAAGACATGTTTATTTTCTTCGGTAAACACCATTTTGTCGGGGTTGTCGTAGCATAACTGTAGTTTATGCTGGTCCAGCTTTTCATAAAAAATAATTTGCATAGCCTAGCATTTGGCTAGATCATCAAGGGTCATTATTCTGAAATTTCATTAAAATTGATGGTTATCTGCATGAATTACGTTAAGTTATGGAGGGACACGTTTTTTTCTGACTCACCGTGTAGGCTACATACATGATACAGCATGGAAATTTCTTCTCTTTGTCAGAGACTCGGAGTCAAATGATGCTAAATCACACTAGCACAACTGGAGGGTTGGAAACGACCTCCTGGTGTGTGCAGTGAAGACTTATCTGGGGTCCTAAGAAAGACTAGGGGTATGAATCCCGCAAGCCCCCGACAATTCCCAACCTGCATGTCCCAAGTACCTTTGTCACCAATTACTGCCCGCAAAATGCAGCTTCATTTAATTCACCTTACGAAAATGAGGGCATGCATTGTTTCGCCGCATTTTCTTTCATTCACTGTTGCATAAGAAATCCTTATCATCAGTGATGGGCACTAAACTAATTTTTTTAGAAATAAAAATGGATGGATGTATGTATGCTAATATGCATACACAACTTAAACTATTTTTCAACTAAAATAAAACAGTTTAACTAAAGTTGGCAACTGATATTGGAAATAAGTTAACTGAACTATAAATAATTATTTACACATTTTCCAACTTTTTCCAATTTTTTAATTAACTATTGCCCATCACTGTTCATCATTCGTTCACTGTACAACTATAAAAATTGAGCTAATGCTAGTCTTGATACTTGTTCCGAGATCTAATCTGTTTCCATTTGTAGACCCGAGTATTGCTGATGTTCTTCAGATCATAGCTTTAAATATAGATATAACCGTATATAAATCAGATATGATGAAACTGTAATATTGTATCCTATTATCATTTTCTACTGATATTGTGCCATTATGCTACTTTTCGCAACTGCATGTATTGTTGTTGTAAAGTAAGAGCGTTTGTCTCGTACTAATACAAGATTACTTACTTACTATACTGACGATGGCTTATTTATGAGATGTTAATGTCGTGCTAACATGGTCCGCATACGGGACTGTAAATGGCGCGGCACCCATTCAAATGGTAAAGGATCTCACCCGATCAATTAATTGAAAAATGAACAGGATCGAGGCCGTCGCTATATAAAAAAATGCCGTTTGGAACGTCTCCCTCTTGAGAGTCGCTCTCTTCGTAGGGATCTCTGTTTCTTTTTATGGCCTTCTTAAGACATATCTCTTTGATCAGGCCTGTGTTGGGAGCGCCTCTGAGTAGATTCTTTGGAGGGGCGCTATATAAATCTGAAAGACAGGTAGATAGATAGATAGATAGATAGATAGATAGATAGATAGATAGATAGATAGATAGATGGATGGATGGATGGATGGATGGATGGATGGATGGATGGATGGATGGATGGATGGATGGATGGATGGATGGATGGATGGATGGATGGATGGATGGATGGATGGATGGATGGATGGATGGATGGATGGATGGATGGATGGATGGATGGATGGATGGATGGATGGATGGATGGATGTATGTATGGATAGATGGATAGATAGATAGATAGATAGATAGATAGATAGATAGATAGATAGATAGATAGATAGATAGATAGATAGACCTCATTTTCATTGCTCATTCAGCTTCTACTTTGAGCTCTATTTTCATCGCTCTTCCAGCTATAGTTTTAGCTCAATGTTCATCGATCTTCCAGCTTGTAGTTTGAACAATATTTTCATCGCTAATCCAGCTCTGGTTTGGGCTGTTTTCATCACTAATTCAGCTTATAATTTTAGCTACATTTTCATCGCTAATCCAACTTCTAATTTGAGCTGTTTTCATCGCTATTCGCTGATCCAGCTTCTAGTTTGAGCTGGTTTCATCGCTCATCCAGCCTATAGTTTGACCTCTATTTTCATCGCACTTTCAGCTTCTAGTTTTAACTCACTTTCATCGCTCATCCCGCTTCTCGTTTGAACTATATTTTCATCGACCTTCCATCACTGGATGAGTGATGAAAATGTGTCATATTAAAATTTAAACAAAAAGCTGGAAGATCGATGACAATAGAGGTCAAACTAAAAGCTGGATGTGCGATGAAAATAGAGGTCAAACTAGCAGCTGGATGGGCGATGAAAACGTTTCATATTAAAACTTAAAATAGAAGCTGGATGAGCGATGAAAGCATGTCAAACATAACCTAAAAGTTGGATGAGCTTTGAAAACGTGTCATATTAAAACTTAAACTACAAGTTGGATGGCCAATGAAAATATAGCTCAACCTAGAAGCTGGAAGAGCGTGAACCTTTCGTCAGTGAACCTTTTGTCGTGAACCATTTGTCCGTGAACTATTTATCGTGAACCTTTTGTCGTGAACCATTTGTCGTGAACCATTTGTCGTGGAACCCTCTGACCGACTGCACGTACAAAGCTTACAAGAAACATTGGATTTTTTAGATTGCTTAATCACTATTGTTAAAATTGTAGACTTTGGCCACTTACGCCCACTGCCACAACTGCCACTACTACACTACTATTACCACTATAGCCACCAGCTCAACTACTACCACTACCGTTTTGCCTTGACTGGCCGCACTGCATTTCTGCTGGGCTCGGACAATACCTTGGAAAGTGTATTAGTGTAATGTGCTCACTGGACCGTGAAACGCTCATCCGGATTATTTGGTTTTGCTTGTTGACTAATACTTTCTAGGTCCGTTCTGTTTTCCGTCTGATACGGATAAATAGAAGCTGATTAGAATAGAAACTCAACGCGTCCGATTTCAGTCTAGTCACCGTCCTACATTATCATTTATCCGTTAAAAACCCCGCCGTTTACTTGTCAAAAATAGCAGCAACTGGCTGGGTGGATGAATGGCTGGCTGGCTGGATGGATGGATGGATGGATGGATGGATGGCTAACTGAATGACTGAGTACGTGACTTATCGGCTGGCTAACTGAATACTTACTTATTTACTTATTAACTCACTGAGATTGGCTGGCTGATTGACTGATTAACTCACTAACTGACTGACTGACTGATTGATTGACTGAATGACTGAATGAATGGATGTATGAATGACAGACTGACGGACTGACCACGCAACCACAGACATACAGACTGAATTACTGACCGATGTCCGTTTCGACTGGTTTTACAGTAGATCGATAGAGTACACAATGTGGCTTTGAAGTGGTTGTCACCCATATACGTGGCTTTGGAACGGCTGAAATCCGTGTAGAGTGAGTTGCACTGGCTCCCACTTCCTTCATTGACTCCAGTACCACAGTCTTATTCAGACACTGTCCGTGTTTACAGACCTATGCAGCCAATGTAATGTAATCTACTGCTGTAATGAGGTATAATGTATTATAATAGGGTAAGATAACGTAATATAGATAACGTAAATAAGATGATGTGATGGAGGGCATGGTAAGATAGGGAAAGTGGGGTATACGTTATTGTAGGCTAAGGAAAGGTAAGGTAAGGTGAGGTGGGGTAAGCTGGTAAGGTGGTAAGTTAAGGTAGGGTAAGAGAGTGAAAGGTAGGCTAAGCTATGATAAGGTAAAATAAGGTAAGGTAATGTTAGGAATGTGTGGTAAGGTAAGGTAGGGTAATATATAGAAGCGTATGGTAGGTTATGGTAAGTTGAGGAGAGAAAATTGTATGGTATGGTGAAGTAAAGTAAGATATATGTAAAATACGATAGTTACTGTGATGTAAAGTAAAGAAAAGTAGGATAAGATAAGATAAGGGCGGCTAAGGCAAAGTTATGTAACCACCAGTTTATTCCTCGCCAACGTAAGTAATTAGACTGACCTTTCCATCAGCACAAGGAGTTCCAAGGACGGGCGTCAGACTGAGGCGGGTGATGCATTGCTTCGCTTTGCCCGGCTTCAGACACCAGAGACGAGTGCACACGTCCTCCGGAGACTCCAACTCATCGAACTGGACAAAGGTGGGGTAAAATAAGGCAATGTAAGATAAGATAAGATCAGATGAGTTCAGATATGAGATGATAAGGTAAGGTGAGATACTGAGATAGGGTATGCAACTTATTCTCGTAGACACATGTCACACATCCGAACTACAGTAAGGAAAGACTAAAGGTAAAGTAAGATAAGGTATTGCAAGCCAATGAAAGGTAAGGTGAGGTGGGGTAAAGTGATACAAGGTAATGTAATGCTATGTTCCCCTTCCAAGTCCTACCTGCACCTCATCGTGGTGGAAGGGTGAACAGCCAAGTAGGAGAATGCCTGGTGGGGCTATGTCACCAGTGGTGTAGGCTTCGGCCGAAGAACCACCTAGAGCGTCACGCGATGTGGACAGGCTTACCAGGAACTCTTAAAACGGCTGGCCAACGCAGGAGGCAGGTGCTGGAAGGACTCATTAGGGCGAATGAGGCCTATTGCTTGGCCCACCGGCTTCCTTACCCAACCAGGAGAGAAGTGGTCACCACCTGGCGCAGGACCAAGAAATTTTTACATGATGAGCACACTTATAAATAATACAGTTAACGACGTTAACGGGTCTCTTTTACAAAAGAAGAGGAGGACCGCGTCCGGCAGGAATGGAAATAGCAAGGCCATTCAGGTCGTAAACCAGCGAAATCCTTGCAACAAGCGAGATCGAAACAAGTATTTGTTTAGTTCCAGAGAAGAGGTCTACATCGGTACGTGGAACGTGAGAACGTCCTCCACTGGCTTCCTTTTTCGAAACGCGTTGTATACCGGGTTGCTTCTATTGTCTGGCAGTGTCAGCTTGGCCGCGCTCCTTTCTATCTACGTGAGCTCTGTTTTCCAGCGTCCGCACTTCTTGGTCGCCGTTCACTCCGTTCCACCGACCGCGGTGACTTACATGTTCCTTTCGCTCGCACTGCAACCATGCAACAGCGAGCATTCTCCGTTGCCGGTCCCACTATCTGGAATGGCCTTTCTGTTGGACTGCGGTCTCTCCCTCGAGACTCGTCCACCTCTTTCTTCTCTGCGCTTAAGGCTGTTCTCTTTCGTCGAGGTTGGGCTGGGAGCGCCTCTGAATAGTTGCCTTGAAGAGCGCGCTATATAAATGTCCAATTGATTGATTGATTGACAATATGCAGCCGGCCAACTGGACATACTGCTGCATCAGCTCGAGAATGTTAGGTGGGAGCATCATTGGACAGTCAGAGATGAGATGGTCTGGGTTAGGAAATTTCACAAGAACGGATATAAGGTAATTTACTCCTGAAAGGAAGATGACAGACACGTGTAACATTTCTACTGAACATTCTTCTCCGACTTGTACCATTTCTGCTGTAATATTATCCTCTCGGATAATATCCTCTAGGGGTGGCACTGATCTTGAAGACGGAAGCGGCCAGAGCACTGATTGGATATGTAACAGTTGGGTCACGGATAGTGAAGGCAAGATTTAGAACTTCATGTGGGAAAACGACAGTTATCCAGGTTTATGCACCAACATCAAACTCAACAGAGGAGGAAATAGAGAAATTCTACACAAACCTGCAGAATACAATTCAAAACTCATCCAGTCAGGACGTGCTCATTGTTATGGGAGACTTCAACGCAAAGGTCGGAGACGACTGGAGGACATGAAGAGGAGCCCTGGGAAAATTCGGATTCGGAGAAGAGAACGAAGGGGGAGAGACTGCTAAACTTCAGTCTGAATAACAAGCTCATGGTGATGAACACTGCATTCTATGAAAGAAAGGCAAACCGGAAGTGGACATGGGAATCACTGGAGGGTAAAACAAGAAATATGATAGGTTCGTACTAGTCAATTAGAGGTGGGAAAGCAGTGTATCAATGAGCCGAACCTTTTCTAAGCCAGACATTGCATCAGATCATAAACTACTTATGGCCGGAATAAGAATCAAACTGAGAACTATCTACAAAAAATTACTTGGAAGAAGATTTGATTTAGCAAAACTCAATGAGGGAATGGTTAGACAGCAGTACAGCCCCTTACTATATGAAAAATGGAGGCAGGTAGACACAAAGAACATGAGTATACTGGAGAATACCTGGAAGAAAATTAGGGACAACTATACAGAGGTAGCACAGAATGTATTGGGCTATAGGAAAAACAGAGAAGGGCGCCATGGATATCACAAAAGGTACTGGACCTGAGTGATCAGAGAAGACAGATAAAGGCAATAAAACACCCAGCGAAGAAAATAGAAAAACATTCAATAAGATGACTAGAGAAATCAAAGAGAAAGCGAAACAATGTAAGGACCAATGGCTGGAGGAACGATGCGCTGAGGTGGAGAATATTGCCAGGGGCCAAAATCCTAAAAAAGTTTTCCAGACAGTAAATGAAATCTGTGGAATCTTCAGTCCAAGACTAACGACACTAAAAGACAAAAATGAAAAGCTATTGGACAACATAGCGGATATTAAAACAGGTGGACGCAGTATTATGAGGATCTGTATAATGAAAGGAATCCTGTGGATAATAGAGTGTTGGATGAACTACCAGGAAGTAATTGCCATGAAAACATGGAGGACTTCCTGAGAGAGGAGGTGGAGGAAATGATAGGGAGATTGAAAAAGAGGAAGGCACCAGGAGAGGATAATAATACAGCAGAAATGATGCAAGTCGGAGAAGAATGTTCAGTAGAAATGTTACACGTGCTATGCAACAAAATCTATCAGGAACAGGTGTCCAGCTGATTGGGGGAAGGCTATAATCGTCCCATACATAAGAAAAATGACAAGAGGGAATGCAGCTTATAATCGAGGCATCAGTCTGTCAAGTGTTCCTGGGAAAGTATACACGAATACTACAACAACGTCTGAGTAAATATGTCGAGGAGGTGGTTGCTGAAGAACAGGCGGGATTCAGAGTAGGAAGAGCTACCATAGATCAACTCTTTGTTGTTCGACAACCATCGGAGAAGTACTTCGAAAAAAAATCGAACCTTTTACAAGAATTTCATAGATTTCAAACAAGCATTCGATAGTATATGGCAACAGGGACTGTTGGCAGGTACTAAGGAACTATGGAATCCCAGAGGAGTTGGTGATGCTACTAGAAGATCTATACAGCAAGTCAGTGAGCGCAGTAAGAGTGGATAGAGAACTAACAGAGTGCACGGTTCAAAAGCACAGTAGGTGTAAGACAAGGATGCGGCCTGTCACCAGATCTGTTTAACCTACTTCTGGAGGCCATGATGAGCTGCGCACTGAATTCTGCTGAAGCTGGAGTGACACTAAATGGACAGTTACTTAACAATCTCCGTTTTGCTGATGATATTGACTTGATTGCAGAGTCGCCATACCAACTGCAGGAACTGACAGACAGGATAAAGGACAGTAGCACAAGGATTGGACTCAGAAAAAATATACAAAAAACAAAGACAAAAAGACAATGACTATCGGAAAACAACATAAGAAGCTGAAAGTGAAACTGGATGGAGAGGAGTTGGAGCAAGTCACATAGGACTAATAACGGAAGATGGCCAATGTACAAATGACATAAAACGCAGGATTGGCCTGGCGGCAGCGATGTTTTGACAGATTGAGTAGCAGCATATCAACAAGAACAAAAATAAAACTGCACTAGACATCTGTCATCCCAGTAGGGCCTACTGATGTATGTATCTGAGTGTTAGTGCTTACGGAAGGAGGACGAAAGAATGATTCTAGTGGCGGAAATGGGATGGCTAAGTAGATTATCAGACGAGGTAATCCGGAAGGAGTTGGGACAGAGAGAAACACTGGTAGACAAGATCAGAAAAAGAAGACTGACATGTTTTGGGCATTTTACAAGAATGGACAAGAGATTACCAGCAAGGGCATTACATTGCCACGTGGAGGGAACACGGAGTCGATGAAGACAAACAAAGACATGGATAGAAAACGTGATGAAAGATCAAGAACAAGACATGAACATGAGAACGGCCATGCTTACTATCAGAGACAGGAAGAAATGGAGCCATCTTGTAAAAACCCTCATCGTCGGCCCACACCTGACGGAAGAGAGAAAAGGAAGAGAAGAAGAGAAGAATGCTATGTCCAATGGATAGTTTTGAATGCGGTATTTGCTGAGAAGCGACCACCGATTAATGATGACTTACGCTACGACTTATAACGGTGCTGCTGAAGTTATAAATTTGTAATTTGTAATTTGTAACTGAACATTTATATAGCACCACTCTTCAGCGGCGCACTCGACCCGCATCAGTGCCAGCACCGGCAATAAGAAAGGTTTCAAGCGTCTACGAAACTGAAGAGGAGAGAGGGCAAGAAGCTCTTGGCGGAAGGACTGGGGGTAGACTGTTCCAGGCTGAAGAACCCACAGAGGCAAAGCTCCTGGATTGGGCCGCGGAAGAGTGCATACGTGGGACAATCATAGACCACGGACCGAGGATCGCAAGGAGATAATAGATTATAGAATGAAGATTATGGCTACAATCCACCAACACGACGTTACTTTCCCAGGGCCACACTAATTAGTCAGTATTCGTGTGCTATCATTAACCTTAAACAGTAATAGTAAGTCACCGTATTACTGTCGTAATAGCGTAGATATTGTAAGAGAAGAAAATGTTAACGAAGTTCACATATCCTGCTTGATTTTTATGCTAGGATTTACAGAAGTTAAAGGAGCACTAATGAGGTGTTCACTGAAGTCACTGCGTTAATTATACTCCGCTTCGAAGATGTGTTTG
Source organism: Allolobophora icterica (assembly GCA_963556255.1). Lineage (NCBI taxonomy): Eukaryota > Metazoa > Annelida > Clitellata > Crassiclitellata > Lumbricidae > Allolobophora > Allolobophora icterica. Next base: position 36,290,030 of record OY744604.1, read on the forward strand.
AATGGGCTTACGCCGCAGAAACCCGATTTCTGGCCGTAGAAGTCTTTGCACTGATCATCAGGTGAGATAACCTGTCCTGGAAGAACGGATATCTTATCAGCGACGCTATCGAACAGACACTCTCTGTTCTCAGAACTACAATCCACCAACAAAACGTTACTCGCACAGGGCCACACTAATAAGTCAGTATTCGTATCCCATCATAATCCTTGAGTAGAAAAAGTAAATCACAGTAATAGTGTCGTAATATTTATAGTGAATTGAAGTGAATGGAAGGCAAAGCAGGAAATAGCAAGGCAAAGGAATGGTTAGTCAGAGGTAGGATATGGCAGGTCAGGGTATGTTGAAATTGTGTAGGATAGGATAATAATGGGAAAGCAAGAAAATAGTAGGACAGTAATGGATAGGAAAGATGGATAGGAAACTTAAGTGCCTACCTGAGTACAGACTTCAATTTGCCAATGGTGCACGGAGAGAATAGAAAGAAGTTTTTGAGGAATTCCTCCTCAGATGATCTCGTCGGCGCCATGATGTAATTGTGCGTCGCGGAGCAAGCTTTGTTGAAACCCTCACCGTCATGTTTCGCCCCTAGGCTACAATTGCATTTAAACCCAACTAATTAAACAGTGGATCATTTAGTTTAAAAATACATCTGGAGCTTTACATACCTTCGAAAGTAGAAGAATGAAGACCAGGACTTCATTATGAATATTTAGTAATGAAGCAATAGAAACAATGGGTTATTTCCATAGTTATGATAGAGATTGATACTTTTGTAACAGTTTAACTTTTGGATAACTGCTATCATGCTATAAAATTACGTTTGGAAGATAATAAAGAAATTTCATCAGATAACTTCGGAATAATTAATGCAGTTGAGGTCAGAATTTGACTCACGTAGGTCCAAAACGTAACGCTTATGATGGAACTTTCGATGGCGTATGAAATAGAACGATTCCTGACTGTTTGATATTGTTAACAAAAGACATTGTGTTTGCCATGCAGTGATGATTGTAGATGTTATTCAAATCGTAATCGTAATCTCCAAACTTCTAATGCGCCACTCGAAGGCCAAGGCCATGGACGTAAAATTGATTATATGTTATTCACGAGCGCTACGTCAGATCAGAGGGGGTTTCCAGGAAGTATTCCAAAAGAGGTCCGAGTCCGGTTTCCAGGAGAGTAGTCAAATCAAAGGGGTTTCCAGAGAGTAGTCCAAAAGGGGTCCAAATCCTATTTCCAGGGTAGTACCCGGAGTCAGTCGCTAAGGAGTTAGCGACTGACTTGAAGAGTTAGCGACTGACTTAGCGACTCAGTCGACTAAGTCGCATGCTTATCGACTGACTAAGTCGCTTAGACTTAGCGACTGACTTAGCGACTTGCTATCGACTTCTAAGGTAATCAGGTATATCTACTGGACATATCTGATTACCTAACAATAATATGCATTTTACCGCATACCACCATTTCCGTGGGCATTAGATGGGACCCATACAGGGATCGGTTGGGACCGGAACGCACCGGAACGGCGTTCCGGTTCTTTTTTTGACGACCGGAACGCCGTACCGGTTCTTTCTTGGAGAAAATTTCTAGTATTTAGAGCGTCTTTTCGTTACTTCCTATACTTTTCTGGCGGATTATTAATGGCCCATGTAGATTTCAGCCTCTCTGCAGCCAGAATATACCATGTAGGGTGTATACGCTATATACACAGGGCCACAGACGTATATATAATACGTATTTTGTCTGTGTAAGTGACCCTCACCCTAATGGGTTGAGTTATTTGACCCTGGGTGACCCTCAGTAGGAAAGACGCCCATGGCAGTTGTATATATGAGATTATGTTCATTTGCATGCACACTAATATACAGCCAGATTCTCCCTTTCCCAACCACTTCATACACTGTAAGGGTATGTCAGTCAGCTCCAGCGCTAAGAAATGCCTGAAATATGATCGTCTGTCTTTCCGATCTTTCGCTCTCTCACTCCCTCGCTTACTCGCTCTTACTCGCTATCTCTGTTTATCTGTCTTACTGTGTCTGTCTGTCTGTCTGTCTGTCTGTCTCTCGTTTTCTCTCGCTCTGTCTCTGTCGCAGTATGTCTCTTTCAATGTCTCTCTACAACCCTGTTGTATACGGCTGCAGTCTTCGTTCTTCATGTTACTCGGCCTGCTGTGATAGTATCATAGTAGTCCTTCACGTTGAGAATACAGTCGCTATTTTGATTCGTTTACTTTCAAACAAAAAAGAACGACTTCTAATTACATTTTTAAGTCTAGCTGCTTAAATTTAATAAATAGATGATGAAGCGTTATAGAGAAACCGATCTGTTGAATTTCTTCACCAAAAAAGCAAGCCAGCAACGACTGTTAAGGTGGAAATGGGACTGAAGAGGTTTGCACTACAGATAATAAAATATTCCATTGGCATTGTTAACGAAAACGATTTAATAGCTGTGTGTGAGCCTGTGTCACTGAGAACAGTCTCAGTTGCTCAATCAGAGAACTTAGGCACATTAAAAGACGTTGGTCATCAGAATGATTTTGTTCTAGCCGTTGGTGCAAAGTTAAGTTAACTGATGCAGACAAATTTCGATTTCAGACCGAATTCTATGCTCCACCAGAATCATATGCGTGGCCTAGCACCACGAACTTCTTAATTCAGAATGGTATGGTATGGTATCTGGGAAGTTATAAAGCGCCTCTCAAAGTGCGAACTATCAGAGGCGCTCTCAGCATGTATGTGAGCCTCTCGCGGAAACAGAAAAGACTTTAAACGATGAACAAGAGAGAGAGAGAGAGAGAGAGAGAGAGAGAGAGAGAGAGAGAGAGAGAGAGAGAGAGAGAGAGAGAGAGAGAGAGAGAGAGAGAGAGAGAGAGAGAGAGAGAGAGAGAGAGAGAGAGAGAGAGAGAGAGAGAGAGAGAGAAGCAGGGTCCCATGCAGTACCAATTCAGAATAGTAGTTGTCGCTTTGCTCTTTAAAGTAGTAGGCTCTACATAAGTAATCTGCTTCACTTTGTGGAACATTACTTATGCCTTTACAAAGTTAAACCTTAAGTGTTACTCAGCCTCTGTGAAATCTGTTAAAATAAGAAAATATTATCGAAAAAGTTGATTCCGTGATTGTTTAGCATTCTATGCTTCTGGAGATCGCCCTATAAACTCACCTCTGAAGACTACTGCTTCGCATTACGCAACCCCTATGGTAAAAATCCTAGCTATGCCAGAGTGAAGCCCGTTTTTAAAAAACGGGAATGTCGCGACAGTGGCGTCCCCTCGCGAACGTTCGCGTGATTTCAAAGCGCTGCCGTCAAAGTAAGTAAGTAAGTATGTTCTTTATTTGACCAATTGACATAACACACTCTGGTTTACATACATGTCAGACAATTAGAACGTATGCATCCTAATAAAAATGTCTTTCTCATTAGACCAACGGTTCCCAAACTTCACTGGGTCGCGTAAATATATTGGCAGTCTCGGTACCCACTGTGAACAATTAAGCATTGTGCACTAAAATTTACTTCGTAAATTGGCAGTTTTAGCTAGAAATTTCAAGATTAACATGGCGCTTGAAGCGCTGGTTTAGGTAGTTTTTTTCTAAATCATTGTTGAAAAATTCGAGGTAAACAAGAGCCTAAAATGTACTCCATTTTGGCATCAAATGCTCAAAATTGCGTCAGCTTCTGGGGCTCCGCCCCAGACCCCGCTGGGGGAGCTTACGACGCTCCCCCAAACCCCCTAGTCGTTAGGGGCTTCTTGCCTTCGGCAATCGCCGTTTCGCCGGCGTTCCGGTTCTTTTTTGTTTAGGACGAGATCCCTGGACCCATATGAACTCTATATGGGTCCACTATGGGAACTCGGATCCTACATGGGCTCCGCTCCACGTGGGTATGCTGACAAAGAGACAGACCGATGACTGTGAAAATTAATGTGAATGTGAATTTGTGTCGCATTTGAGCATTTATGTTTATATAAGGAATAAAGCAGAGTGATGTTTCAATTTGGAAAATAATTACAGTTTCAGTTTTAATTAAGTTTTGGTTTCGTAATTTCTATTTCAGTTCAAGTTTTCAGTTTTCCGTTTTCCGTTTTCCGTTTTCGTTTCAGTTACTGGAAAATTTCAGTTTCAGTTTCTACATAGGTATATTTGCATTGATAGACAATAACATGGACGTACAATTGATTATATGTTATCAGCTGTTAACTAGACTAAGTAGAAGCGCTGTTCTGTCATTGTTTATTTGAAATCCGCGATTGAAACAACAAGCAAAATATAAAGTGAACGAAGTCGCTAGCAGTCGATAGCTTATCGACTGGTTTCGACTTGAGGGCTTATCGGCGGCGGCGGCGGCGGATGGCGGCAGCGTCGGGGACTATTCCAGGGTACCAGATCAGGCGAGGCAGAGCAGCTGTCAAATCGGGTGTCGTTTACCGCGAGAATAATTGGAAAGCCGAGTATCAGATGAGTCAGGGTAGGAGTTTTTGAAAAGGTGAGACTTCAGTTTTGAGCCGAAAGCCCGAGGGGTGATAGATAGAGGAACATGAGGATGAGGATGAAGGACGGATTGCAATGATGATGGAGGCATTAAGAAACTGCGAAATTCAGGGGGAGAACATTCCAGAGGCGTGGTACTGTGATGGAAATGGCTCGGTTGGAGAACTTGAGGTGACTAGTGACTGGGGGTCGAGAAAGACTGAGATAGGACGATGATCGGGTGGAGCGGCTTGTCTGAATGGTGAAGAGATCACGAAGGTACTTGGGCTGGGAATATCGTAGGGAGTTGTAGGTTAGTGATAGGACCTTGTAGTGGATTCGCACTGGGATTTTTAACCAATGGAGTGATTTGAGGATGGGAGTGATATGATGAAGTTTGGGCGTTCTAATGACAGCTCTGGCGAGTGAGTTTTGAATAAGCTGAAGACGCTTGATTTGAGTTGATTCAAGGTTGAGGAAAAGAGAATTGCAGTAATCGAGCTTCGAATGAACAATGGAGGTTGCAATGGTGGAGGCAGTTTTAAGGTCGAGCATGCATGGGCGGCGATCTAGGGGGGAAGGGGGGACCTGTCCCCCACCTTTAAGGGTGGGGGCACACTCCATGCATTTGTCCCCCCACCTTTTGAAGAAACCCGAAAAAATGAGGAGAAATGTAATTGCGCGTGAGGGTTTTCGCAGAGTTTGTGATCAGACGAGGTAAAAATCCAAATGTTGAGGAGAAGTGTCCCCCAAAATTATGAGAAAGAAGACGTTGGAAACGGAAAAAAGTAGTAAAACGTGGTGAATGACTAAAAAAACAAAAAAAAAGATGATCAAGTTTTTTCGAGGTTAAATCGAAGTGGGAAAAAAGTCAAGAAGTGGGGGAAAAAGAAAGGAGAGTGTAAGGAAAAGTTGTAAAAATAGGTGAAGGACTAAAAAAGTCATCAACTTTTTTCGGAGATGAAAGGGAAATTTTTCGGAGATAAAGTGGCAGAAATTTTTTCAGGGACAAGATTTTCCAAAAACGGGCGTCGACCAGATCGTGGCCGACTTTGTCCCCCCCACCTCTCAGACAAGGTCGCCACCACTGCGAGCATGGGTCGTATGCGTCGGAGGTCACGAATGTGCATGAAGCAGGAGCGCGAGAGGTTGGAGATGTGGTTGGAGAAGGAGAGGTGTGGATAAAAAATAACACCAAGATTGCGAACAGGGGAGTCAGAGGTGAAGGTGAGAGACGATGAGTTAGTCGAAAGGTTTATGGAAGGATAAGGGATTTTCTTGATTTGATCAAGAAGGCCTAGGATGATGAATTCAGGGTTAAGACAGAGGAGATTGGATTACATCCACTGTGAAATAAGGTTAACCACGTTGAGTAGTTGTGTGATGGCGGTGGAAAAAGAGCCTGGAGAGAAGGATATGAAGAGTTGGGTGTCATCTGGATAGAGATGGTGGTCGACAGAGGAGGATTGCATGAGATGACTTAAAGGAGTGGTATAAAGGATGAAAAGTAGAGGGCCCAGGACGGAGCCTTGAGGGACACCACAGGAAAGAGGGAGGGGTTGTGAGCAGTGGCTGGAGGTTTTAACAGAGAAGGATCGGGATGACAAGTAGGACTGGAACCAGAGTAGAGCAGTGCCAGAGACGCCAAACCAAGAAGATAGTCGTTGAAGAAGGAGGCTGTGATCAAATCAAAACGATCATTCTAAACGAAAAAATTCCATGCTGTTGACTCGGCAAAGCACAACAGAAGCTGACTTGGATGAAATTTGTCCACGAATTTGGTGCCTTTTAGTCACAAGACATTTGCAGGCAAACGGTTTAAAACCCAACAAAAGTATACATTCTTTCCAAACGAAATTTGGCGGCTACCGGATGTTCCGCCAGTAAGATCCCCGAACAAACAATACAATACAATGCAACAGACTTTAATCTGAAGAAGAATATCTTAGGAAATTTTCTTCCACAACTTTCTTGCTGGTTAAACTCCTCTGGTTGTTTCGCCGTGACTAAAAGGCGCCATAGAAGTCAGAGTCTAATTGGTGATGAATTTAAACTTGCCCATGTCCTAGTTCATGGACGGCTATGTCGACGGAAGATAGTCCGCCATCTTCCTGAATTATAGAAGACGCTGATCCATCCACAGTACTGCATATTGTTCCGATGAAAGCATTTCCTATCACACGAAACAAAGCAGCACCCTACTCAATATGACCATTATAATAATAATAATAATAATAATAATAATAATAATAATAATAATAATAATAATAATAATAATAATAATAATTATTATTATTATTATTATTATTATTATTATTATTTATTATTATTATTATTATTGTTATTGTTATTATCATCATCATCATGATCGTCGTCATGGTCAGTATCATCATTATCATCATAATCATTGTCGTTGTTATTTTTTCCGAATTATACAATGTCATGTAAAAGATCCCTCAGGAAAAATATGTTAGGGGCAAAAAATTATCTTTGAGAAATCCGGCCTCGTCCCAGGTTTCACAACCATCCCGAAAAGTGCCTCGGAATGTATTGCGTTTTGGTGCTGGCCACTGATGGAAAAACGTTGGAAAAGGAAGTTAGTTTCACGTCAATCTCCGAAGACAGCTAAAATCGACCTCCAAACTCGGACAGAAATTCTGCACCCTCAGCACTTACAGGGCCAAGAATTTCAAGGATAAGGGAAACAAACTTTGTAATTGTAATTGTAACCGAAAACTTATATAGCGCCACTCTAATCAGCGGCACTTTCAACCCGCATCAATGCCGGCACCGGCAAAAAGGAAAGTTTTCAGGCGTCTACGAAACTGGAGAGGAGAGAGGGCAAGAAGCTCTTGGCGGAGAAACAAGGGGAGACAGTTCCAAGCAGAGGGACCAACATAGGCGAAACTTCTGGATTGTGCTGTGGAAGATCGCATGCGAGGGACAACCATAAGGCCGCGAGCCGAAGATCGCAAGGAAGCCCTCGCAGGCAAGGAAGAAACTGGGTTGCAAAAATTCATTAGGTAAGACGGAGCAGAGGCAGTAAGGCAGTTGCGCATGAGAGTGAGGGTTTTAAACTGAATTCGCTGTTGAGCAGGGAGCCAGTCGAGGGAATCACGGATAAAGGCAGAAATGTGGGCAAACTTGGGAATGTCACCTATAAGCCGAGCAGCAGCATTAAGGATAGTCTGGAGTTTGTGCATATTGGAGGAGGAAAGGCCAATGTACACAGCATTGCCAAAGTCTACCCTAGTGCAGATCAGAGCATGGACCAGTGTAGTAACAGCATGAAATGAAAGAGACTTGCGGATGGATCGGAGCTGGCGAAGATGATAAAAGCAAGATCTGGATGCAAGGTTAACTTGATCAGTAAAGGAGAGGGTAGGGTCAAGGACAATCCCCAAGTCACGAACAGAGCAGGAAAATTGAATGAGGGGAAACCTAAGATGTAGAGATTCAAAATCAATCTTGCTGAGTTGGAGGCGACCACCGAGTGGTTTATAGGCAGCAATGTGGGTTATAGGCAGCAATGCATGTTTGCAGACATAATTCGCCTTCTGTTCAACTGCAGAACCTGCGGAAAATGCTCTTGTGGTACCTATTATTAATATTATTATTATTATTATTATTATTATTATTATTATTATTATTATTATTATTAATATTATCATCATCATTATTATTACTATTATTATTATTATTATTATTATTATTATTATTATTATTATTATTGTTATTATTATTATTATTATTATTATTATTATTATTATTATTATCATTATCATTATTATTATTATTTTTTTATTTATTTTTTTTGCCCTGAGGTACTTCGTTCCCTCAGGGTCTTAGAGATTAAATTATTTTTTTTATATTTTTTTTATATTATTATTATTATTATTATTATTATTATTTTTATTTTTTTTAGTTTACCCGAGGTATATATGATCCCTCATGTGCAAGATTATTATTATTATTATTATCATTATTATTATTATTATTATTATTTTTATTTTTTATTTTTTTTATTATTATTATTATTACTATTTATTATTATTATTATTATTATTATTATTACTATTTTTTTTCAACGCCCGACGAACGAAAATCCCTCAGGCTCTAAGAAACTATAAAACAAGTGTATTTAAGCTTGGGAAACATTATTATTATTATTATTATTATTATTATTATTATTATTATTATTATTATTGTTATTGTTGTTGTTGTTTTTGCTGCTGCTGCTGCTGCTGCTGTTGTTGTTGTTGTTGTTGTTGTTGTTGTTGTTGTTGTTGTTGTTGTTGTTGTTGTTGTTGTTGTTGTTGTTGTTGTTGTTGTTGTTGTTGTTGTTGTTGTTGTTGTTGTTGTTGTTGTTGTTGTTGTTGTTGTTGTTGTTGTTGTTGTTGTTGTTGTTGTTGTTGTTTTATATATATAAAAGCCGAAAGTCGCGGCGTGAACTTTGCGTGTTACGCCAGTTTTTAGCACTCTCATTGGTCGGCAAACTTGTCGATATTCTGGTCCCCGGCCAGCCGCCGCTTCCAAATAATGCATATTCATGAACAGTGACATCACTGTTTCAAAATGGCATGTACAGTGTACACTGCACACACCAAAGAACGCAGAGGTTCGATTCAAACTTCAAAGTCAATTTAAATATAGCGCAATGGGCGCATCTTCGAACACTATGGATTTAAGCGGCCTATTAAAGCATAATTTAAGTTGACCGCGCATCCAGAATTACACATACGGCAAAATATACGAATCTAAAAGGCCAACAAAGTAGCCTATCGTTAACAAATAAAAATGGACGTAGAAAGTTCGCTGTCATCTGAGCACTTAACGCAGGGCACCAGCATATTCATGAGCGCACAACTTGCGCCTAAACGCATCTGAAAAGCCAAATAAAGTAGCACATCTATAACAAATGAAAATGGACGTCATCTGAGTATATTACTTCTACAGAGTAGACTACTAACTGGGTATGCGGACGTTTCGTCTCCGGACGATTCGTCACGGACCATGCGTTAATAAGTAGATTCAAACATACATTGAAGCGTACATACAACATTGTATACATAAATATAATACATACATAAATGCATGCATACATATGTACCTACATACATGCATGTAAACGTACAAACACATTATATGCATATATGCATACATACAATGCGCACATAAATGCATGCACGTGCATACCTACATGCACACATTTATAAATAGTGGAAAAGAAAGGATGGGAAAAGAAGGCAAGCGAATCGAAGTCACTGACCCGAAATTTGCAGTCCATCTTCTCTTATCATCGTATACCTGTTCACGGAGTCGAACAACAACAACAAAATCAGTTGTACCTGCTAGCAGCTCATTTCTAATAGCTGAAAATCGACATTTTTGCATGATAATAAGCCTGCTATGATCATTACATTACGCGTTGCCTAAATTTTCATTACATTACCTATATTACGCGTTATCTAGATATAGCCAGCTCAGCTATAATGCGTGTAACTGACCACACACTGTCTTTGGGAAGATCAGGCGGTCACCCATTTTCATATGCCGATGCTACGAAAAATGAAGTCACTAACACGTCATGACCAGGGCCACCTCTGAGGGCGAGCTAAAGGAATTGCTTTTTCCTTCTTTCTTCGTCAATACTTGCTGTCTTAAGTTACACTAACAGGCCGCAAGACTTTTATCATAGTATTTATGAGCAAGAATGCTAAGGTCGAGACTACGAGAGTCTCAAATTAGATATATATAATATATAAATTTCGATGGCCGTAGAAACCATGTCCTCCATATTCAATAGGGCCATATAAGCTGAATGACCAAGCTGGAATCATGTTGGGATTGGTAAATGATATTTAAGTTTTTTTGCATAATTATACAGGCGGTTGTTCATAGAACTTTGAAAAATAGGGGAGAATGGAAATGTATCTATAATTACTATCAGCAAGTGAAACTTTGAATTGATCTAAACTTTCCTCATTAACTATGCAGTGGTCATATATATGTATGTATGTATGTATGCATATATATACTGAAAATAATGAATATTCTGAGGGATTTCGATCTCGCTAAGGCATTTGACACAGTCGATCATAATATCCTGCTTGAAAATTATGGGGTTAGAGGGACACAGCTTAAATGGTTCTCGAGTTACTTTGAGAGTCGTACGCAGAGACCAGAGAGTCCTCAACAGTGGTACTCTCTCTGAACGAGTGTTGATTAAATACGGAGTTCCGCAAGGCTCCAATCTTGGACCCCTCCCCTTTTTACTTTACATTAACAATTTAGCTAATGTCTCATCTATAATGTGTTTTATACTATTTGCTGACGACACTAACGTGTTTTACTATCATGTCTCCTGGCAGACGCTGATCCAAGTTGTGAACGATGAGCTATTCAGTATAGCCGCCTGGTTCAATGCAAATATACTAACCCTTAATCTAGAGAAAAATTTATACTATGTTAATCTTACAGGAAAATTAGGTTTATTTATTAAGGATATTTCCATGACCCGAGTTGAATCAACGAAGTTTCTAGGCTGCACATAGATCAGCACATGACCTGGAAGGCACATATATACCTATTAATCAAATTGCAACTAAAATCTCTAAAAGTGTTGGTATTTAACTCGAATTACGTACAAGTTACCAATGACAATTCGATTGAATCTATATTATGCCCTCATCTACCCCTACCTCACCTATTTTGCAACATGAGTTTGGCATCTACATTCGAATCTAGGAAATACGTTAACTAATAATCCTACAGGAGAGGGCTATTCATATAATTGTGGGCATCCGAAAATTGGAACACAGTGAGCTTAAACTTTTGAAAATAGAGCAGATCAAAGATCTCCAGATTGCTGAATTTTTCTACCGCCTCGAACGTATCCTCCTTCCTCCGACATCTAGCGTTTTCTCCTCCACCCCTGTGACATTCATTCGTACTTCACTAGGAATTCTACAGCATATCGCCCTGTCGAATCCCGCTCTAACACTCGACGCTTTACTAGTAAATTTTTATGGTTCCTTAGTATGGAACACAATACCAATGGATATTCGCCTATCGAAAAATTTGCAGGTTTTCAAAAGAAGATTTTTACTTACATCAATCTAAACAGTTGATGATATTGAAATGAGCAGGTATCCGCATATATTTAACACTTTAATTGAGCTTGTAGTTAACATCACTTAGCCACTTGTTCTAGTCAAGAACGAGTATTTTCTAACGTGTACCTCTGTTTTACAATTTTTGTCTAGTTAATTCGTGATATCTCGCCACCTGGCTTAATTCCTTTGTTTGGCTATTTTGGAAATCCACCTTGGGAATTATTATAATACTTAGCTGGATCTTCCTCCCTTTTGGGTCTCCCATTGTCGAAATTGTATTTTATTTGGTTACATTTGTGTTATTTTGGCATTAATTTGGATACGATAAAAAAATTGATTGATTGATATTAAATCACTGCAAGAGAATAATCGATGCGTCAAAGTCCGCACCTGGTAACCCTGGTCGATCTGTTCATTGATGCCGACTCCATACATACTGTTCCCTAGTCTGCATGCGTGCCGGAATTTAGTTTTGTCTCACTGCAAATTTAGTGCGTTTTGAACGGCTTTCGTTGACTTTCATCATAATATTCCGTGACTGGAATGGTTCACCAAGAGCTTAATGGGAGACAGGTTTCGAACTGAAAGACAAGTCTCAGTCTCTCGGACTTGCAGAATTGCTTACGCCGTCTACGTCGGCGTAAGCCATTCTAACGCCGTCTACGTCGGGAAACCTTGGACCTGATGGAGTTCTGCATACGAACCCAGTGAAACCCATGGCGTGATCGAACTTTGGAAGCTTTCGGGGTTTCGTCTTTAGCCATTCCTTGAACTTTTCGAGGCCGACATTGGGGTCGAGAGCCATGCTGTTGTTGAACTGACGAACGTGGTTCTCGGACCATGGAGAGCCAGACCGCTTCTGCAAAATAGATTCAATGTCAATGATCGGAGGGCAATTTATGCTTCGCCATTGAAATATGGTCTGAACAGTGGGGTGTAGTATCCTTCACTCTGCTAATGATATAATTATGTTGTAGGAAAATTATCTGAAAAGCGATGTAGACGGACTGGTCTACATTTTAGGTGTAGACAACGTTGTCTACATTTTAGAGTAGCACGTATGATGCCAGTTACAGTAGAGACAAAAACCGTAGACATTGTAGGACTGTATAAAGGAGACCATACACTAGGCTTCAAGTGGTATAAACAGAAAATGATACGGAAATTAGACTGTTTTACAATCGAGAAAAACATTGCCAAGTCAATGATGGAAGCTAATTTCTAACACAAATAATACATGGAAAGCGCAAACATGTTGGTAGTGGCAGGTTTACCTCATAAACAGCGATGATTTTATGGCTCGCATTCTCTCATTGTTGACCCAATCCTTATTGGTAAAATGGTTCTAGTCAATCGTCAACGGACGATTGGTCAACGGACGATTGGTCACGGACGATTGATCAACGGACGATTGGTCAAGCGGACTGTTCGTCAAGGGGACTGTTGATCAAGGGTCCTTTCGTCAAGAGGACGGTTGATCAGAAATTTTAATTTTAGATATTGGAGACGCTTTTAAAATATGTCAGTTCTCTTATCAGTACAAACAACTGCACTGGCACAGATATATACGATAACCCTTTGAAATCGACGACCACTAATTATCACTAAACAGACGAACCGACTGACCAATTAAGCCATTACAACACCAGGCCTCTTTAGATGCACATCAATGACGACTATATAAACAAGGATTTATGAAGTGAGTTGGCTGCTGTCCATCAATGCGTTGTATAATCGATGGCTTCTATTTAAGTTAACTTTCCGACGTTAGGTACCAGGCAGTTATTATATTAAAATTAAATACTTCTAGAAATTTATATTATAAGTTGCAAAGTTGCAAGTTAATTAAGCATTAAGTAATAATATAAAAAAGACCAACTCTACTAGGCTTTGATTGCTTTATAACGGACGATTCGTCAACGGACGATTTTTTATCAACCGTCCTCTTGACGAAAGGACCCTTGATCAACAGTCCTCTTGACGAACAGTCCGCTTGACCAATTGTCCGTTGACCAACCGTCCTTTGACCAAACGTCCGCATACCGGTAAAATGAACTTTAGCATTTTTTGGAACGCAGGCCTTTATAATCAAGCTGTGCGTATTGTGGCGAAAATTGGTCCTCTGTATCTCTCTCTCTTTCGTCAGGCGCGGCAGTGGTGATGATTATCCTACTGCTGCTACGCGTGGATAAGGCCTCCGATTTTTGTCGAAGGGCTTAGGCAAGTCCGACCGACCGACTTCTTGAACGCATGTGATCAGACGAGTAATTTGTGAAACACTTTTCTTTTATTATCCAAATGAACTGAATTTCCTTTAGGCTCTTGCCAGACAAAATATATTCCAGATCGATTCAAAAGATTTAAAACAGCCTCGATTACGATCACACTCAACGCGTACAATACTCGTAAGCTCAAAGCACTCAAATACTCCAGACAAATTGAACGAATAAACTATAAAACTATCGACAACGCAATAATCAACTCACAGAACTGACAGAAAAGACCAAAGAGAACTCTGCGCAAAGACGACGACGACGACTACGACTACTCTGAGCCCTGTTGCAAACCCCCTTTTATGTGGGTATTTGGCGCCACCAGCCCCCTTGCAACCCCTACTGAGATACCCGGGTTCGCGCCAGAACCCCTAGGCTCCCCACTCATGATCTCCGTGAGATACCCGGGTTCGCGCCAAGACCCCCTTGGGCTCGGCCCACGACCTCTGTGAGATACCTGCGATCCCGTGTGGACCTCAGGGAGATACCTCGGGTCCGCGCCAAGACCCCTTGGGCTCGGCCCATGACCTCAGTGAGATACCTGGGATCCTCCATGATCCCCGTGAGGTACCTAGGACCCCGTGTGGACCTCCCTGGGACCCCTTTAGGTTCAATTAGGTTCATTATCATTTATGCAGCGCCCAAATCCGCTACAGTATGACAAGCATCTTTCATAGACTTGGAAGCAAATCAGGTTCTCAGCTGATGAAATCGTTAATCTAATCCAATGTAATGTAATCCAATCCAGTCTAACCAACTCTAATCTCAGAACTTTCATAACGCCATTGTAACAACCTAATGCACTGATTAGTACAACGAAATAAATAAATAAATAAAATATTAAAACGATTTGTATGTCGTGTTAGAACAGTCCGTACATGGATACCTCAGTCCGTACATGGATACCTCAAAGAGCGTGTCTCACCCACTGTAGGCTATAAGATTAGCGATGGCAAATAACATAGGCGCCGACTTTTGCTTTTGTCTCTGGGTGCCTGGGTCCTCTCCCCTTCCCTTCCCCTTTCCACTCTCCTTAGGTAGGTGAGTTTTAGCAGATTTTCGGAGAAAAAGAAAATTGTTTTCTTGCCAAAAGTCACGAGGCTATAAAAAGTATTGGAAATCGATGACGACGTTCCAGTGTTATTATTTATTTAAAAAAATAATAAATAGATAAATATTTTATTTATGTACGGACTGTGACTGTAAGATCATACAATGTTGGATATTTGTGCTGCAGTTGTACTTCTCAAGTTATCAGATTACTTAGTTGTAAAAAAATTGAATTTAAGGCCCGACTTCTTCTGGGTGCCAATGAACTTTCTGTCTGGGTGCATTCGCACCAAAGGTTCCCAAGGAGTCGGCGCCTATGGTAAATAATCTCATCCGATATATTCTTTGGAAATCAGCTGAGTCGAGGCGATAGAAGTTGCTCTAGTAAAATCGTGTAATTCCATCGGCTTTATAACATGCGTATGAAAATGATGTAATGGAATTCGGCTATGTAGAAATACCTGAGCTATATAAATGCCAGCTAGGCGTACTCGGATGCTGAACTCGGTGGCCTGAATCTGTGAATATCTTGCGTCGACCTGAATGTCAAAAAGCACAATATTATGACCAAATGGGAAGAATTACAGTGTACCTTTGTTAACAGCTATAGTTTTATCAATCGCATCTATCGAATTCTTAATGGTTAAATGAATTTCATCAGATATCAGAATGCACGTTCCAGAGGGTTTGAACACACAAATTTCGTATTAAAAACCTCTATAACTGTAGTTATCGAGGTTTTATAACGCTTAAGCTATAGGCCTAAAGCTAATAATGCACGAAAAGATGAACTTGTGAAAATAGTAAATTTTATTGTTATAATGCAAAAAGCAACTTTCGTGTCTGATAACAAGGAAAGGCAGATGGCGTAACAAAATCAGGCTGAAAATGCAGGTCGATTTTTAGAACGTTAGTGCTGTGTTCTCATGTGTTCTCTGTGGTTGATCCACTCTTTGGAATTTGCTACCCAATTCAGTACATTCTCTTAGCCTGTGAATAAGCTGCTTCTCGCGACTTGGCTTTTTAGGCGCTGAAGAAATCTAGATGTTACAATTACGATACGATTAGTGCTTTGATGCCATACAGATGTAATTTCAAGTCTCATCTGTTCAACTTGCACAATCACCGTAACCTGACCGACAGGAATTCGATTGGGCTCATTTAAAATAAAATTACGATTTGCTAAACTCCGGTTTCTGTTGAAGCAACCATCAACTGATGCTTTTTGAACTATTATGACCGTGCTATATAAATGACTACAGACCTAAACCACTGAATGGATTCTCCAGGTGGTGCTTGTAGTATCAGAATTGCATGCATGCAATAGGCAGACGAAGTGTAAGTAGGATATTTGAGTAAATATAATTATCGTAGTGCATAGAAGATGTGAACGAGGGATGATGGCGTTCTATTCACTGACCAGAGCGATGACCTGGCGGTAGTATTTCTTGATGTACCGTACAGTGTCGTTAGCATTGTTCCTATGACGTCGCAGGGCTCTTTTGTACAGCCTGTTGTCTACGACAACCAGCGTATCGACAACAACCCTCAGGGAACCATTCGATGACGTCATAGGGCGACGGGAGCGACTCAAGAAGGCATTTGTCGAGGCAGCAACGCGAACTGTGTGCGTGATTGTGTGACAAACAATTAGGTCGACAGAACAATTAATACAATGACAATGTCCCTATTGATATGTAGGTGAAAAACAGAAGTCTTGCATCGTCGTCGTAATCGTAATCGTGGTCATCATTGTCTTTGTGAGCACTATCAACGTTGTTGATATCCTTGTTGTCTTTTTTGTCATAGTAGTCATTTCTCAAATTAAAGTCAACATCATCGTCGACGACATCGGCGTCTTCGTCATGGATAGTATCATCATTGTAGGTACCTGAGAAGCGTCGATATTTGATTCAAAAACGAGTTGACGGTAGTATTCGAATCGATTAGAAAATAATGTCACGATTCTAAAAATGATTAGCCCTTAGTGTTGTAAACTAATTGTTCTAATTGTTTAGGCCTACTACGCGTGGATTCGCTGTTGAATTGCTGCGTGCAACGCGGCACGCTACGACATTTAATTCTTTTAATTAATTTGATTGTTACTTCCATTGATTTTCAACTGCAGGACAATTATTAGGCCGCCAATAATAATATTGATATATTGATAAATATGGTTCTTTGGTACCCCTGTGCTATCAAGTGCGCACTAAATAGGCCTAAATATCAAACTGGTACCCGCTGATTCGATTCGGAGTTCGATTCGACTGATTGTTCTTTCTACCTTCTTCATGAACACCGACATCGTCATTCTCATCATCATCGTCGTCAGCAGCATAATTAGTAGCATTCTCAGCATCAGTAGTAGCAACAGGCACGTAAATAAGAAGAATTTGTTGAAAATTATCCCCCTTATTAATACTGGCGTTTTAATTTAAAGACCGTTTATAATAGGCTTAGAATATTTAGCTAAAGTCTACTCTCTGGTATATTGGTAGCTCTGTGGTCCAACCCGTCAACGCGCTGGGTATGTAACCCAACGTTTGTGGTTTCGTGCCTGGTTAACAAACGGATTGCTTTAAAAAGGACCTAGGGCAAGTTGTTGGCACACACCTGTCACTATTACGAGGCAGTTGGTATACTTCTTACTTCCTGCTCTCTGTCTAACCAGCTTTATGCTGATGATGTACAGGCTTACACTCATTGCTCTGCCTCTGATGCCGCCACTGCAATCCGCCTTATGTGCCTCTCCACTGACTCATTGGTAGCCTGGATGTCTTCTAACCGCCTCCGTCTGAACCCCTCCAAGACCCAATATATATGGCTGGGTACTCGCAGGCAACTTGATAAGATTGATCTTGCTAGCCTTGCTACTGAATTCCCTAATGTCGTCTTCTCCACTTCTGTCCGTGACCTTGGTGTCACCTTGGACTCTGAACTCACCCTCTCCCAGCATATTTCGCAGCTGAGCCGGGGTTGTTATTTCCAGTTACGTCAGCTCCGTGTGGTCTCCCGCTCTCTCTCTCTCCCAAACACGCAGCTACTCTCGTTCATGCTTTCATTACCTGTCGACTTGATTACTGCTGTTCTCTCTATATTGGTCTCCCTCACACTCGACTGCATTGCCTTGAACGCGTTCTACGCTCTGCTGCGCGCCTCGTTGGGCGCATCCCTAAGTTTGGTCACGTGTCTGACTACATGCGTGACGTCCTCCACTGGCTTCCTTTTTCGCAACGCATTGTATACCGGGTTGCTTCTATTGTCTGGCAGTGTCAGCTTGGCCGCGCTCCTTTCTATCTACGTGAGCTCTGTTTTCCAGCGTCCGCACTTCTTGGTCGCCGTTCACTCCGTTCCACCGCCCGCGGTGACTTACATGTTCCTTTCGCTCGCACTGCAACCATGCAGCAGCGAGCATTCTCCGTTGCCGGTCCCACTATCTGGAATGGCCTTCCTGTTGGGCTGCGGTCTCTCCCTCGAGACTCCTCCACCTCTTTCTTCTCTGCTCTTAAGGCTGTTCTCTTTCGTCGAGGTTGGGCTGGGAGCGCCTCTGAATAGTTGCCTTGAAGAGCGCGCTATATAAATGTCTAATTGATTGATTGATTGATTGATTGATACTGACGAAAATCTGCAGCAAGACGCAAGTTATGCCATGAACTGGTCTCATTTACACAACAAGAGGCCGCAATTCCCCCGGGGTGGGGCCACAGCCCGAAAGTGGAAAAACATAGTATGTTGAGCTCTTTCCGTATATGATGAGTGACTAAGTTTAACTAGCAATAAACATCTGGAACCAGAAACCTTACGTTACTCCACTGACTGACCTCTGTCCAGGACCTTCGTCCATTGTCGACTGAAAGGCCGAGGAGTATTCAATACGCATGTATTAAGCGCCAATATCTAATGACCAAACATCAGTCGACGGCGCTGATTAATATTGTGAGTGAAGGAATTGCTCAAGGTCTCTACACAGCAACCGTCCCACAGGAGGCTCCAACCAGCACTTTTCGAGTTGCAAGGCGCTCTAACCAATCGGCATACCCTATATCAAACGCAAGGGGCACAGGAGCTTCGCTTTACATTAGTACACGTGTTTTGGATTACAAGATTAACTACCGTGATCTCTGTTATCTTCACCATCTTCTTCATCATCGACGTCCTCTTTATTGTCATGAAATTCCTCCTTTGAACCGTTTTCTTCCAGAATGTCCTTGAGCTTGTTTCGGAAGCCAGAGGATTCCCTGCGCTTATAAGCTCTCTGTAATTGCAATCAGGCATTTTCCAGCGTTACTTATTTTGTAAAATGACCTAACATGGCAGCATAAGGCAACCAAATAGGCCTACCACATTTTTGTTTTATAACATATAGCATGATGATATAGCATAAAGACATAACTTATTGTTACTGGTGTAATTTTTAAGTCATATAACACTAAGAATTATAGTTATGTGATGCAATGCGATGGTAGTGTCAAATTATGTAGCCAAGTTAAGTGCAATGTCCAGCATTTATTCACTCGTCTATCACGCATTCGTTTTTCTTCCTCGTTATAATTATAGGAACCTGTGCTATAATGAAGCGCCCTATAAGTATAGCTTGGTGTAATCGGTCGAAAACTCACAACATATTCTTCAACGCCATCGTTGGCGAGGTTAACAACCGATGCTCCATCTAGTCCATAAGACATTTCATCGTCATTCGGCGGAATCTGGTCATCGCTGTCCTCATCGATAATCATCGCCCGACGCCATCTATCGCCCGTTTTGGTCACCGAGAAGGCTGAAGAAACAGGAAGACGCTGTCATGAATAAAAACATCTGAACATGTGCTGCGGTCTTCGCGAATTCGAGCGCTCCGAAAATCTGCTTCTTTAAAGGTAGAGGCTAAGGTAAAGATAGAGGCAAATGTAAAGATAAAGGTGAACGTAGAGGAAAAGGTAAAGGTAATGGTAGAAGTAGTGGTAAAAGTAGAGGTAAAATTTAATGTTGAGGTAAAGGCAAAGGGAGAGGTAGAGGTAGATATAGAGGTAGAGGTAGAGGTAGAGGGATGTATTGAAGTAGAAATAAATGTAGAAATAAATGTAGAGGTAAAGGCATGGCCAGAAATTGAGGTAGAGGTTTAGGTATAGGTAAAGAAAAAAGCAAAGGTATACAGTATTTTACAGAAATATGAATGGTAGCATAAATATTGTAACAGAAGAGGAGGAGATTCACAGGCCTTAAACGAATCTCTAGAAATTTCTCAGCCTGTCTGAATGTTACACCCGAAAAATAAAAAAATTATATCCGCAGACGAATGAATTAAACTTGAATAGTGAGACAGATTTCCACCGACAGCATGTCGCACACACACATACAAGTACAACCAAATTGATTGATTCTTGTTTACGACTGAATGTTCAAAGTTCTCATATGACTACAATGTTTCTCATCGTGGAATTCACTTCGCTCTGTGCGTCATTCTCGTTATGAATCCGCGCCGTTATTGTTGCAACGGCGTGCAAGAGTGAGGGAGTGATAGAAGAACATTCTTCTCCTTTGGACAATTATAGGATTCGTCAAACTTTCACGGATGGTTGATCTGCGACGTTTCAAAAGTATGGGACGCGGTAGCAGATTGATAACAGTGCTCGGCCAAAAACATGGAGAGTGCGGATTCGAGTTTCCACTCAGGCGATTACAGTGAAAGTTTCTTATAAAGATCCTGGACAGTCCATCACGCACGGTTGCTATAGCCGTCGATGGTCTGTCATGTGTGCACTTCTGAACTTTGGATGGAGCCTGGAGGTAATTCAAATATAAGTTTTAGACTTAAATTGTGATTTGTGTAAAGAGACTGAAGTTTGACAGGTTAAAAACAACCAGAAATTTTGGACTGGACTAAAATTTGACCTGGGAGATTTAGGAGACTGAAAGAGTCTCCAGCGTACAGCACCCTTTTCAGCTTCAGGTGCGTTACGGCGTTTTAACAAATTGTTTTATTATATAATTGGTGGGATCTGGGACGCACTCTGCGCAGCCTACGCCCTCAATATTTTCTTCTGAATAACAACTTCTGAATATCTTCTGAAGCGTTTTGACTTTTGAAGCGTAACTTGTAGTTGTAGAGCAAATGAAAAGACAAATCGGACGACCAAGGCACTCGAAATGCAGCAGTCTTGTCCACGAGACCATGGTCTTGGTCTCGAATACACTCGAGCTCCTTTTTAAAAGTCTTGGTCTTGGTCTTGAAACCAAATTCTTGGTATTGGTCTTGACGTTCAAAGTCTTAGCCATGGTCTTGAGGTTTATGGTCTGGCAACAAGACTGGAAGACAGAGTTGAATCTTCACCCACAGAGCGCCAGGCAGTACACAGCCTGGGGACGAGCCCAAGACCGGGACAGTTAGCAGAGACGTGGAAGCGACAAAGCTCCGAAGAGAGGTAAGCCAGTTATGATGGTGATGATGACGAAATACTAACCCGATGACGAACTATAATTACTCACTTACCTATGACCGTTGCTGTTAGCAGCGAGATCGTCAGGAGGGCAAAGATGAAGCGAGCCATTGTGAACCCCAGTCTTTCGTGAAGTAGGTATGTACTCGTGTGATCTGGAAACGACCAGCTGGATAAACGATATTGCCCGGAGAATTTGTATAATAAAAGTTGAAAATAGTGCAATAAATTTTGTTCAAGCAGCTGGGTTTTGAGATTAAGCTTACGTATTGTGTGCACCGAAAATGAACTGCAGTAGAAGATCGGAAACGAAGATTAGAAAATCAACTTGAAGCCTAACAAATGAAAGATATTAGTTTCCTTCGGAGGAGGCGATGAGGATTTAAGATAAATAATACAAATCTGTATTTGAATTTTTAAAAACTTGATGGGGTTGAGGGGCCGTAGAGTAATGGATAACACACTGGCGTGAAGTGCAGAAGGTACCAAGATCGAATCCCGTGGCCCTTCATAAGGTTTACTCAGCCTTCTACTCGCTAGATGGCGGCGATAGTTAAGTGAGTGCTAGGCCATGAATGACGCCCTGTGAGGCTGCCGTTAAAACAGTTGTATTCGACTCCTGTAAAACTGTTATCAAGTGCTTCTACTGTTTGCATGTATGTAAGGCGACCTGCGTGGCTGCCGTTTCTACTATATGTAGGCCTACATGTATGTTCACTGTACAGCGCAGTGCGGTTAGCAGGCGCTTAATTAAAGAAAGATATTATTATTATTATTATTTTTTGCCCCGAGGTATACATATTATTATTATTATTATTATTATTATTATTATTATTATTATTATTATTATTATTATTATTATTATTATTATTATTATTATTATTATTATTATTATTATTATTATTATTATTATTATTATTATTATTATTATTATTATTATTATTATTATTATTATTATTATAAGATAATGTTGATTTATTTAAACGACCTCTGCGTTCAAATGTTTCTAGCTGGTCTACCGTCGCTTAGATATTCTAATCACAAGGGTAAAAATTGGCATTTGATTAATATAATTGGACGGCAACCGCCAGGTGGCTAAGATACCTCTATTCTTCAATAGATTATATTAAGCGCTATATAAGTCAATAGATTAGATTAGGCGCTATATAAGTCAATAGATTAGATTAGGCGCTATGTAAGTCAATAGATTAGATTAGGCGCTATATAAATCATTAGATTAGGCGCTATATAAGTCAGTAGATTAGATCAGGCGCTATATAAATCATTAGATTAGATTAGGCACTATATAAGTCAATAGATTAGATTAGGCGCTATATAAGTCAATAGATTAGATTATCCGCGACGTGATCCATTTCGATCAGGTATGTGGTGCTCAGAACGAAATGTTTCAGTAGGACAATCGAAAGGTTGGACCATTTAGGACCTACACCGAAAACTGGATACAAGAACGCTGTCTTTAAGAGCCCCACCAGGAATCGTTTTATGAAGCTGAACTAAATTTTGGATCTATGTTTCTGCCCGCGTTATATCAGAATTTGTGTTATGATTCATACATTACAAGGAGTTCCTGGTGTATTTTACATGTATAGTGGCTTTCAAGCATGTTATGTATCCTGCAGTATGCGGTGTAGTTTCTCAGATCGTTCATTGATTGTCGCCTATGTATTGGCTGATATCATCTTCCGCCCCATTGTAGAAACTGATATTCTGTCCTCCTTCAAGCTTAGATAGGCCGACTATGACTTTGCCTGGTTGTGTTCAGCTGTTAATATAACCGGCTGCTACGTCTGCCCTAACGGTGAATTCTACTAAATGTAAAAGCACAGGCTTTGATACAGACGCCGTGTAGCCCCGATCCCGGTCATTTGTTCAATTAATTGATCGGGTGTTAAACATCTTATAAATTGGCGCAGGCAGCGCTTTTTGGGAGGTTATTTAAAAGGCGCTATAGCAAATATCCACTGTTATCCAGATACATGCATACATACATACATACATCATTCAAGAATTTATATAGCGCCCCTTCAAGGAAGCTATTCAGAGGCGCTCCCAGCCCAACCCGGCTAAAGAGAACAGTCTTTAGAGCAGAGAAAGAAAGCGATGAACTAGAGAAAAAACCGCAACTCAGGAGGAAGCCAATTCCAATTTGTAGGTCCAACGACGGAGAAGGCGCGCTGCTGCATAGTAGCGGTGCGTGCGAAAGGAACAGAGAGATCACCACGGGTGGAAGAGCGAAGAGAGCGGTGACCAGGTGGAACAGAGACACGAGAACAGAGCTCACGCAGATAGAAGGCAGCACAGCCAAGACAATGGAGGCATACATACATACATACATACATACATACATACATGCATGCGTGCATACATAGTTACATACATACATACATACATACATACATACATACATACATACATACATACATACATACATACATACATACATACATGCATGCGTGCATACATAGTTACATACATACATACATACATACATACATACATACATACATACATACATACATACATACATACATACATACATACATACATACATACATACATACATACATACATACATACATACATACATACATACATACATACATACATACATACATACATACATACATACATACATACATACATACATACATACATACATACATACATACATACATACATACATACATACGACTGCCCTCGCCCTCTTTGTTCCTCTGTTCGACTTCACTTATTTTTTCCCAGAGTGAGAACGGCGATGGCCCAGTCGCATTCCCTTGTCAGTATTGGCTATTCATTGTGGAATCAGCTTCTTCCTTCGGTCGGGCTTCAGTACTATCTGGTGGTTCTGCCACAGCTTTTCGGTTAAATTCCTTGTCTTGAAACTTGATTTTATTCCCGAGGACTTTCGCACTGGGAGCGCCGCTGATTGGTGGGCACTGGGTAGAGGCGCTTTATTAGTTTTGAAATACAATACAATACAATACATATGTCATATATAATACATACGTGCATACATACATACATACATACATACATACATACATACATACATACATACATACATACATACATACTGTCAACCCAATCCTTCCGTTGACAATCCTTCTGATTAAATCCTTGTTCTCTTCGTACTTAACGCCTATTTAACGTTCACCTTTTGAACACTAATTCTACGTATAAGTATAACCTGAATTAATCAGCAACACAGTTTAATATCTTTTCAGTTTAATAAGAAACAAACAGACAGAACTCAATTCGATTACAACTCAACTAGTCGGCCACACTACTACAGCGAACACACTCGAATTCAAACTTCTCCAGTCAGCATAATTCTTCGCGCCCCTTGACACACCTGTCTTCTGTGCGCATAAACGAACTCTAATAATATACATATAGCGCGCCGCTGCCGATATCGGCCGGCCGCGCGTGTCACTAAGACTAAACGTTATACATCTATCATATATACATATACACGTGAAACTAAAGTAAGCGCACTTAATATATACGCTAAATATCTCGCACTGCAAGACTGTACACAAAACTCAGTTCACATTACCTCCTTCCTTTTTCTGGAATTGAGCAAATTAACTTTCAAAATTTGCGAAATTACCAAACTACATGAAACATATATATATATAACTAATTAATAAACAGTCTTACGATTACTTATAACCTTGACAAACAATCAGCAATAATATTCAATCTGCCCTTCTTGTACTTCACCTCAACATCAAAAGTTTGTAAGGCTAACGCCCAACGCACAAGTTTAGCAGACTTAGACATTGACTCAGTCAAATATGTAAGAGGATTGTGATCAGTAAAAATGAAAATTTTTGATCCAATTATAATTTCTTTTAACTTGTTTAGAGCCCAAACAATAGCATAGGCTTCCTTTTCCACAGTAGCCCATCTCTTCTGGGTATCAGTTAATTTCTGACTGATAAATGACACAGGGCGTTCTATTCCCTTGTCGTCCATCTGTGTTAAAACAGCCCCAACTGCAAAGTCACTACTATCGCAGTACAAATTGAATGGTTTTCCCACTTCAAAAACATATAATACTACTTTGGATCGCACAGCCTCTTTAAGTAAATCAAATGCTTGCTGATGTTCAACAGTCCAATCAATCTTATCAGAAACACGTTTACTAGTTAAATCAGATAAAGGTTTCGCAATCTGTGCAAAGTCCTTAATAAACTGTCTGTAATAATTAAAAAATCCAAGCAGTTGCTTAACTTGCTTCTTAGTTTCTGGGATCTTCAAATTACTCAAACTTTCAATTCTGTCTGGATTCATCTTTATCTTACCAGACCCAACCACATGACCGATAAACCTTACTTCAGACTTACCAAATATGCATTTTTTCAAATTCAAAGTAACGTTATGCAATCTCATTTGCATCAAAAATGCATCTAGATGCTGCAAGTGAACTTTCCAACTGTCAGAATGCACAGCAATGTCATCAACATACGGTTCTGCAAAGTCACTTATAGGCTGTAAAACTAAATTTATCGCCTTAACAAAAGTTCGGCCTGAATTTATCATTCCAAAAGGAACACGAGTAAATTCATACAGTCCATTATGTGTTACAAAAGCTGTCTTCCATTGATCAGATTGTTTTACAGGACAAGTCCAATAAGCACTTCGACAGTCCCAAATAGAAATCACATTAGACTTTCCAACTTTGTTCAAAACGTCTCTGACAATCGGCATAGGATATTTACAATCCACTGTGAATGAGTTAATGTATCTGTAGTCACAGGCAAGTCTTAAAGATCCGTCTTTCTTTTTAACAATAACCAAAGGGCTTGCCATTCTGCTCGATGATGGTTTAATAATGTTTGTTTTTAACATTTCTTTGATCTGACGTTCCACTTCTGCTCGATAAATCAAAGGAATTCGATATGCTGCAAATTCCTTTGTGCTTTGCTCTCTTGTTATACTGATTTGTGTATTGTAATTGCTTTTCTTGAGAGTAAGATTCTGCAAACAATAAAGCTTTCTCCGTATTTTCTTTGAGTTCTTTCAAATGCTTTTCGTGGAAAGGAATTATCTTGTGCCATTTCCTCGGGTTGTCTATTAGGTCCATTGTCATTCTCCTAAAGACGACCTCTTCTCTTGAGACCGGAGTGATAGGCACTCTATCCATCACCAAACTCCTTGCCTTTAGTTGACACTTCTCGCAAGTCTTACAAAATTTCACAATGTCTCTTCTCATCTTTGGCCAAACAAAAGACAACTTTATTCGTTTTCTTGTTTTCTCTTCACCTAAATGTCCTCCAAATACCGACTCATGTGCCAACTCCATCACTTTTATTCGTCTCTCTTTTGGTAACACTAGTTGATATATCGTCTGGTCTAATATCTGATATTTCTTATGCAATAAACCGTTGATCACACAGAATTCAGATTCTTTCTCTTGTGCTAACTTCCACCACGGCTTCAACGATTCATCCTTTCTCTGTTGCTCTTCGAACTTCTTCGAATCGGCAATCTGCACCTTTTGTTCTTCATCCATCTCTTCATCTCTATACAAGTCTCCTATCCCCACATCACATTCATTGTCTTCTTCCGTTTCATTTAATGTGCCATTCTCGCATGCAACCATCTCTTGCTCATTCATCTCTGCTATTACACCATCTCGCGATAAGCCTCGTTGCTCATTACTTTCGTTTTCCTCATCACTTGAACTTTCAGTTTCATTCTTCTCATCAACATCTACCATTTCCTGTTTCTGACTCTGCGCTCTCGTCATTACATTTGCTCGTACACTCACATCTCCTTGTATCGTTTTAACTTTCATCTGTGGTACGGCTCTTAATTCGGCAATTATCTCTGGATGCAACAAGAATCTTTCTGTACTGCCCATCTTTGCAATACTAGCACACATCAAGGTGACATAAGGTGTAAGTGAACACTGGATTTTACGCGGAAATCCCTCTTCTTTCACGTCACTATCACACAGTCTAACATCCACTTTCACTAACTTCGCAGGAATGGCATCTCCTGCCACACATTGCAAATTCACTTTTCCAATTTGTTCCACCTTCATGCCTTCCAGTAATTCTTCACTAATCACCGGAATCTCTGCACCCGAGTCGCTCAGTGCTTTGACTTTCACTGGCTCTTTACCGTCTACTGCACGAATTTCAACCTCGACATATTGCAAGAACGATTTCTTCAATATTCGACTGTCATCTTTTCCTATGACTTCTCTCTGAATTTCAGCATCCAATAGAATTTCTTTTTGAATACCACATTTCATTACTGACTTTACTTCAGTTTCTTGGTTTTCTTGACCCGTGGTTTGATTACCTGTATCACTAACCACTTGAATCAAATTCACCCTTGTGTGTTCTTGATTTCTGCTAGAACTAGCTGCTGCCACTGGAACTGTACAAAATTTAACCAAATGTTTGTCTGAACCACAGTTGTGACAACGCTTCACAACCATGCCTCGTTGTTCATTTCCTTCATTTCTCTTATACTGCGTAAACGATGTGTTGCCTTCCCTCTTGGCAAAAGGCGCTGACGATTTGTTAAATCCCTGACGACCAAACGTCACTTCTCTGGTCTCATTGGGTACAGGGACACTAGCCTTGACTTCTTTACCTTTGAACTGATTCCCTGTTCCTGGATTACTTTTCCACTTTCCACTCTGGCTTTGGTTTACGGAACGTTGAGAAGGATAACTGTTTATATTTGGGATCGCAAACCCAATTCGATTGTTTACATGAATGTCTGCTAAGTCTGCCACTGCACTAGCTTGGAGACAGTCAGTTCCTTCCTTCGACAATACAAACTGTAGTGGACCTGGCGGTAAACATTCTTTTAGCTTATCCGCTACCAGCAAATCAAAGAGCGTATCATACTCTCTGTTCACGTTTCGACTTCTCACGTAATAGTTTAGCAAGTTCTTCAGTCTTGCCGTAAACATCGTATAAGTCTCTTCTGTTGTCTTCTTAGCATACACAAATCTGGCTCTGTATTCTCTCGAAGTCAACTTAAATTCTTTTAATAAGTGCT
Source organism: Allolobophora icterica (assembly GCA_963556255.1). Classification (NCBI taxonomy): domain Eukaryota; kingdom Metazoa; phylum Annelida; class Clitellata; order Crassiclitellata; family Lumbricidae; genus Allolobophora; species Allolobophora icterica. The sequence continues at coordinate 36,318,421 of OY744604.1, forward strand.
GCTTGACTCTATCATAATTGTCTAGATCATCGTATGACAATCTATTCAGAACGGTTCGAGCTTTCGGCGTCATCAATGGTAGTAATAATTTCACCCAAAACGGCTTTTCCACAGCAAAACTACGAAACGCGTTCTCGACTGTTTCAAAATATAATGGCACCTCCATCATATCAGTTGGCATTTGAGGCAATACATGCTTCATTGCATCACCTATTTTCTTAATTTTTGACACCAAAGTTTCACTTTCTTGCTGCTTCCTTCTTTCTGCTTCTCGTTCTTCTCTCATTTGCGTTTCTTTCAATGTCAATTTTGATTTCTCCAGTTTCAGACGTTCTTGTCTTTCTGTCTCTGCCTTTTCCAAACTTTCTTTCTGAAATTTGAGTTCTTCCTGTCTGATCTGTTCTGCACGTTCCAACTCTAACGTTCGTGCTTTTTCTTTTTCTTCTTCACGCATTCTCTTTGCTTCAATCTGTTGCTGACGAACCTGAACCTCTTCATCACTTTTTCTAGCTTTTTCAGATTCAATCATCTGCTCCAGTCTTCTTCTTTCAGCATCTTCCCTATCTCTTTTCAACTGTTCTAACTGAATCTCAAACTGATTCTTTTGCAATTCAAGTTCTGCCTTACGCACTTGTTCTGCTTTATCTTCTTTCTCTCTCTGCAGGCGCAATTCTTCTTGCCTTGCCAGTTCCGCTTTCTCTTCTTTCTCTCTCTGCAGACGTTCTGCTTTCTCTTCTTTCTCTCTCTGCAAGCGCAATTCGTCTTGTCTTACACGTTCTTCTTCTTGTCTCAACTCTTTCTCTTCTTGTCTTCGTCTATCTTCTCTTTCTTTCTCTTCTTGTCTCAGTTCTTTCTCTTCTTGTCTCCGTTTCTCCTCTCTTTCTTTCTCTTCTTGTCTCCGTTTCTCCTCTCTTTCTTTCTCTTCTTGTCTCCGTTTCTCCTCTCTTTCTTTCTCTTCTTGTCTCCGTTTCTCCTCCCTATCTTCTTTCATCATCATCCACTGCATCAACATCTCCATAGACATAGGCGCAGGAGGTTTTTCAATAGCCTTTTCTACGGCACCGCCAACGGCACCTTCTTCTTCGACTTCTTCTTTAACCCACACTTCAGCGAGTTCATGTATCATGTCACCACGTGACATACCTTCTAATTGTTCTTCCTTAAAACCGGCTTTCAACAAACGCTGTTTTAGCCTTTCCGTAGACATCTTCTTAATATCTGCTTGTCTTTCAGCACTTAGTTTCTCCATCTTACTTGTTTACTTTAGTGATTTCTCTTTTCAAAGAAGTCACGGTTTTTCTTGTTGTGTGAATCGATAAACAAACGGGATTTCTTTTATATTTGTTCGTGGAAAACAACGAAATTTTTATACCGTTTCTCGTGTTCCACCGTCGTTGATATCGTAAACTCGTCACACAGCACACAACGCGTAAATTCTTCTAACACCGTCGTAGATTCTTCTAACACCGTTGTAAATTCTTTTATCACCGTCGTAGATTCTTCTATCCGCCGAAGGAGGTGATAACGTGAATTTTAATCCACCGTGAGTTTATATCCACCGTGAGTATTTATTCCACCGTGAGTATTTATTCCACCGTGAGTATTTATTCCACCGTGAGTATTTATTCACACCGACGCTGTTCCACCGTGAGTTTTTATCCACACCGACGCTGTTCCACCGTGAGTTTTTATCCACACCGACGCTGCCACCAATAATGTCAACCCAATCCTTCCGTTGACAATCCTTCTGATTAAATCCTTGTTCTCTTCGTACTTAACGCCTATTTAACGTTCACCTTTTGAACACTAATTCTACGTATAAGTATAACCTGAATTAATCAGCAACACAGTTTAATATCTTTTCAGTTTAATAAGAAACAAACAGACAGAACTCAATTCGATTACAACTCAACTAGTCGGCCACACTACTACAGCGAACACACTCGAATTCAAACTTCTCCAGTCAGCATAATTCTTCGCGCCCCTTGACACACCTGTCTTCTGTGCGCATAAACGAACTCTAATAATATACATATAGCGCGCCGCTGCCGATATCGGCCGGCCGCGCGTGTCACTAAGACTAAACGTTATACATCTATCATATATACATATACACGTGAAACTAAAGTAAGCGCACTTAATATATACGCTAAATATCTCGCACTGCAAGACTGTACACAAAACTCAGTTCACACATACATACATACATACATACATACATACATACATACATACATATATACATGCGTACATGCATACATACATAAGACTCTTAGTCCACGTGCACTGTGGCTTGGTTTGTGTGATTGCACCTTTAATGTAATCTAATGCGAAAGTATTAAGATAAACAGTCTTCTTGAATTTCTTCGGCTGACTGCACTGTGTAATGTAGACCTAGAACTGGTCACTGAGGAACGTTGTGTTAGTATACGGCATTGTTTATGCCAGTCGTAAAAAAAACAACCTGCTAACTCTAGTTTGTGGACACGGTGACTGACTGGTTGGAGCGTTCGCCTCCTCTGAGTCGGTTTTTGAGTAAACAGGGACCTTGAGCAAGTCATTAACTCCCAATTGTTCAACGTCATCGATTGATTCTTGGATATTATGTTGTAGCACTTAAGAAGTGCATATCAATTATGATGAAGATGACGATGACGATGACGATGACGATGATGATGATGCTGATGATTTATTCCGGATATTTCTATAGCGCCTCTCGAAGTCAACTACTACTCAGAGGCGCTCCCGACTACAGCATTTGATACTGTGCCGGAATTTTCACGCCGAAGCGCCACGAGCAATTGCGAGTGAAGGACTTGCCCAAGGTCCTTACGCAGCGGCTAGAGTGGGATTCGAACCTGCAACCCTACGGTCACAAGGCGCCGAACTTACCACTGAGCCACCACGCCCCATGATGATGATGATGATGATGATGATGATGATGATGATGATGATGATGATGATGATGATGATGATGATGATGATGATGATGATGATGATGATGATGATGATGATGATGATGATGATGATGATGATGATGATGATTACGATGGTAATAATAATAATAATCAATTTGCAGCATAGTTGCTTCAGTATAATGATAATGGTTTGTGTGGCGTTCATTCATTGGTAACTATCCAGAAAAGGATAAAACCAGCGAAACAGGTTTCCTAATTCGAAGGCATATTATTTCATCACCAGCTAATCACTTTGCAATGGAGTCTAGTTACAACAGTGCGCTTATGCAGTGTGAGAATTGTAGAAAAAAAGTGGCGGTTAGAATTTGATGGGTGCAATCCATGTTGGAGTTGAAATATTTTACCCCTATTCAAGCTCCTTAAAGTGATGATATCACCAAATTTATTAGTATACAATTCACATAGTCACAAATCTCACAATAAACCAGTTAATTACTTTATTAGTAACCTACAGAGTGAATTGTGAAAGAAAATGTTGAAATATATGCAAAATATAAAGACACTAGTACAACTTAGGAGGCTGGAAACGACCCTCCTGGGGTGTGCAATGAAGACTTAACTGTCGGGGTCCTAAAAGAGACTAGGGGTCGAACCCTCCAACGGTCCAACCTCCCGACAATTCTCACCCTGCGCTGATGATACTCAGCTCCTGATCAGTCTGATAAGCTAAACCGATAGAGACTTAGCTTATATCGCTTATTCAACCCAAGACTGCAGTAATTTATGTCTATGTGTCAGTTTTAACAGGTAGATGGAGAGAGAGAGAGAGAGAGAGAGAGAGAGAGAGAGAGGAGAGAGAGAGAGAGAGAGAGAGAGAGAGAGAGAGAGAGAGAGAGAGAGAGAGAGAGAGAGAGAGAGAGAGAGAGAGAGAGAGAGAGAGAGGAGAGAGATAGAGAGAGGAGAGAGAGAGAGAGAGAGAGAGAGAGAGAGAGAGAGAGAGAGAGAGAGAGAGAGAGACGGACGGACGGACGGACGGACGGACGGACGGATATATATATATATACATATATATATATATATAGAGAGAGAGAGAGAGAGAGAGGAGAGAGAGAGAGAGAGAGAGAGAGAGGGAGGGAGAGAGAGAGGGAGAGAGGGGGAGAGACAGAGACAGAGACAGAGACAGAGACAGAGACAGAGACAGAGACAGAGACAGAGACAGAGACAGAGACAGAGAGGGAGGGAGGGAGGGAGGGTGGAAGGGAGGGAGGGAGGGAGGGAGGGAGGGAGGGAGGGAGGGAGGGAGGGAGGGAGGGAGGGAGGGAGGGAGGGAGGGAACTGATCTGTTTAGCTGGGATTGGGTTAAGATTAGGTGGGTTGTCAGAAACTAAACGAAATGGTAGTTGTTTAGTATCGTGTATTGTTTTCTATCGTGTATTGTATTGTGTATTGTTCAGTATCATGTATTGTATTTTATTGTGTTTGTCAATCGAACGACCACGAGGTTCAGTCTTGTCCAGTTTTTAAACCATTTTCTCGAAACAATATGACGCAACGTTCCACGATCCGGAAATTACGACATGGAAATTTGACTTGCTCTGATCTCTAAAGGGTATTGGCTATAGACAAAACGCCGTGGGACGCGGTGGTGTAGTGGTATGTTCTGTGCCTTCTAAACGGAGGGTCGCAGGTTCGAATCTACCTCAAGCCACTGCGTAGCGACCTTGGACAAGTTGCTCACCCACAATTGTCTGTGAGGAAGGCAACGGGAAACCACCTCACTCATCTCATCCCCAGTTGGCGTAAAGCCAATGAACTTGTCTTCGGGCAGAGAACTCGTCATCATCATCATCAAAACGCCGTATAATTATTATTCAAACGTCACTTACGGCTTGTTTTGTATGAATGCAGCTGTTATTGTGGTAGGCCTGAGCTTTAAGTAACATCTGTCCTTTACAATGTGAGTCCTTTAGGGATTTAGGGGAGGGGGATAGAGTAATGGTAACACTCATGGCCAGGGGAGCAGCAGGAGAGCAGCATGACGCGGTTCGATTCCCGCAACCCCGTCGGGCGGGAGCCTTGCATGGCTGCCATAACGTGTGTTTGGTTAAAATATTTTTATCAATATTTTAACTGTACTGTCATGTCTCAATGTGAACTTACTGCGCTTGTCGGTTTGAATTAATAAGGAAAAAGATAATAAAAAAGAAAAAGTTTTACGTCATAATAATATAATTATCTTGAACTGAGACATTAGTGTAATAGGGCCTGGTAATACCAAGAGTACGTAAAGGAAAGGATAATATAGCACTTTATCAGTAAATCGTAGGCCTATCTATGTCATGATTGCGGAGGAGCTCATGGCCGATTGTAAGTGGGAAAGGTATTAATGCAAAGTCATTTCCACTCTGTCCAAGAGAGGGTAATTATAATGTTCAAGGAACTTGAACTTGAAAGTTTACGGGTCTCCACCTTATGTGAGCTAGTGTCCTATTCTTCCATTATAATCGATGAATGCACATTAGGGTGGTTCACAGATACATGGTAAAAAATAAAGTTCAAGCTAGAAACCAGGACACCCTCTCAGTTTTTTAGACCTATCAATAGTATTATTGAGACAAAATTTCAGCTTCTTATTCCAACTGGAAGACGATGCTCACGGACTATGTTACTTTGTCATATACCGATGAATAGGCATTACTTGCAGAAATGAATGTGTCGAGCATACAAATGCATTTTATTTCTAGATAGATCAAGTATTACTGTAAGTTGACAACATATGTGATACAAGAACAGTTAGCCAGATGGAACTGTAAAATTTCAGTAGGTTTAATGAATTGAAAATGTCCAAAAATGTCAAAAAAAACATCGTCCAATCCATGAATATCGAATATCGATCGTTCTTGTTTTATAATTTCAACACCCGTTACCGCCTTTGACTCTAGAAACTGCAAGGCTTTGCAAGCACTGCGCCAACAGCAGACTTCTTTGTTGTGTGAGTGAGAACAGCTTTCCTATTAGCCTCGACCACTTGGAGAAGAATCTGCTTTTCTTCTTCATCATTGTCGGTAGAATTCCTCGAAGAACTTCACACCCTCTCAGCCGCGTCATTCGCCACTCTCAACTGCTGAATTATCAATCTACCTTGCTTGTAATCCTCTATCTGGATCCATTTATCTGGTGGAAGTGTAACAAATGAATCACTCATCTTCAGGTATGACAGTAGTGTCAATGCTTACTGGGTTGTAAAATCACCCAAAACCCCTCCTTCAGTACCGTAGCATCAGTTCTCACCTTCTTTCACCAGGCTTTGCATTCATTCTGTCTATAATCTTCATTTTATCTGTTATAGGAAGTTGGTCTTGCAGTCATTCTGTCGACAGTCTTCTCTTTATCTGTTATAGGAAGTTGGTCTGAGAACAGTGCCAGACCTACAGCCTCATCTGAACGGTACCACAAGTGGTTTTCTAGGACCTTCCTGGCAGCAACGTTGACCTCACAGTCAATGGACTCATTTTGTCCTAGACCAATCCAAAGTGACAGATCTTGTTCTGGAGCTTCTGCAGCAAGGGGCCTTTGTCCATGCCTTTGCGTAAACAATGCACCAAACTTCAGAAATCAATTAATCTGAGTTTCTTTTTGAATACATCAGGCTGATCGCGAAAGAGGTAGATTTTGATTGCATACAGTAACTTGGCCATCCAATGTGCATGGTGAATTGGCCCAGGGGCTCTCCAGTGAATGTTTGAAGGCTGACTTCCAAGGACAACCACTGTCAGCTCAATGAGCTCTTGGTTGTTGTCTCTGATCTCCGAATCTGACTTTCTTTCAGCAAACTCCTTGAGAAAACTGACGCTGTTTCATGGGGGTCTTCAGTGCCGGATATGACTTCCAGTCCTCGGAAGTTGACACGTGTCACACCTTCCCAGCAGCTTTAAATCTCTTGAAGATTGGGATTTATGGTGAACAAATGGACTGCAACACAGGGTGAATACTTTGGCTAAAATCAGTTCCATTACATGATGACGACAGGCCATCCACAGGAGCTCTCAGCTTATTTGTCTTCCAGCAGAACACACAATCCGTTGAAATGCCCAGTGTTGACAGACATTGTATCAAAGCTCAAGCTTAACTGCTTGAACCTTGCCAACTCTGAGTTTTCACAACTTCAGAAGAATATGAACGACCATGAATTCATTGTATCCTGTGCCAAAGGCTAATTTGGGCACAAAGAGGAGCTTATCCACACCACCACCTGAAACCAGCACTGGCAGGCGGTCGACATTTCCTGCTCCAAAGATCTTAGGCAGGGTTTTCCCAACCCAGTGTAGTACCAGTGGCTAATCTGGTACAAATTCAGATCTTACAGCTTCAGCATGCTGTATCCTGGCTTTCTTACGCACTCTGTGGATGGTTCAAAGTGGCAGGGCAGAAGGACCACAGCCAAGCGCTGCAGCAATTGTAATGTAAAAATTCACTTCTGAAAACATGTCAGCCAAAAACGCAGGACGTGGGCACCATGACCTTCAACAAGAACTGTACACTTTTTTGTTCCAAGTACCAGTAAGTAAGTAAGTATGATAACACAACAGAAACTTTTTCAAGCTCATCTCCATGACAAATATTGACCAAGTTATACGGCATCAAGATTTACAGCAAATACTACTATATGGTAATATTTATATGTCATTGAGCACCGTCTTCCTGTCGGAATAGGAAGCTGAAAATTTATCTCAATAATACTATTGACAGGTCTAAAAAAACTGAGAGGGTGTCCTGGTCTCTAGCTTGAACTTTATTTTCCTGGACCACCCTAATGCACATCATCAAATAGCGTTAACATTAGCTTGAACAAACAGCAATGAGTTACGTTTCAAATTTAATAAAGGCACATTTCAAACTGATGAATAAGAACTGTATTTCATATTTCGTCGGGTAACATTTCTAATATAGACATGGTTCTGACAAATTTTAGACTGATTTTAATTGTTATTAAAGTTCTCTAATAAAGTTTTTGCAACGAGAATGCTAATGAAATGTTGAATATCATAAGTCAAAATGTTGAGTAGATTCATTCGACTGGGGATCTTTCTGCCTCTTATTTGTCATTACAGGAAATTAATTTCCGGACTAAAAGAGTTACACAGATCCCCGTCACATGGTGTAAAGCACAATTTTTGTTGCTTTCACTATCCTGTCTGATAGTAGGCAAATGTGGTCTTGGTCCCACCTAATGTAAATGCAATGACAGAAGCAATTAAAAGCAGTTGCAATATTTAAATAAAAACAGTTACAGTATAAATGTTGATTAGAATTACTGTTTTATCTATAAAGCACACATACAGCATGTTTATATCAGTGACTAACCGACTAAACAATAGTTTCGTTAAGCGAAAAGTTCGAATTAATTTAACTTCAAACGGCTTTTTGTAATGAACATGTCACTGAGCGAGTCCTACTCGCACAGTTGATAAAGAGCCATGTACGTGTGTATGTATGTATGTATGTATGTATGTATGTATGTATGTATGTATGTATGTATGTATGTATGTATGTATGTATGTATGTATGTATGTATGTATGTATGTATGTATGTATGTATGTATGCATGTATGCATGCCTGTATGTATGCGTGCATGTAGGTATGTATGTATGCATATATGCATGACATACATAATACATGCAAATATTCATACAAATACATGCAAATGTAAGCATACATGTGTATGTATGTAACTAAACACATATATAGTAGTTTAAGGAGTAGTTAAAGGAATTCCTCTTCTAAATCACTCATTATTTTAGAAGAGGGACTCATTCAAAAACTAAAAACACATGCATACAAGCACACATACAAACACACATAAACATCCGGAGCTAGCATAGAGAGCTGGAACACACATACACACATGCAAGCACACAAACAAACACGCATACAAGCACACATTAAAACACATATACAAATCCAGATACACATACAAAGCTGGTACACATATAGAAGCACATGTATAAATACACATACTACACTTAGACATGCGGAACTAGCAGAGGAAGCCGGCACACACATGCAAGCACACAAACAAATACACACATACAAATACACTTGCATATGCGAGGCAAGCACAGATAGCTGGCACACTTAAACACACACAAACACACACACACACACACACACACAGGTTGCGATATGGATGTTACGCTATATATATAATTATATATATAAGATGCAATAAAAATGAATTGTTGAATGAACTAAATAAATAGGTTAGACTCGTTTTATTCAGCTGCCAAAATGGGCTCCCCAGAATGGATGGCGAAAATATAATTTAAATTTAATTAAAATATAATTCATACGTAATTAACTTTATGCAACAATATTCTAGACGATGTATACAACTTCGCTCTCATGAAAGTGAAATATAATATACAATTGAAATATTAATAGACTATCAATTTAAATGGCAAAGGTATACGGGGGCCTACATAAAAATTATATAGAATATATAAAGAGCAATTGTTACATGCACTCATTCAGAGGGCTATTGATGACCAGAGGCAAAGAATTGGATTCCAACAATGGAACCCTTTTTAACCGCACTTAGTTATAAAACAATATGGTAAGTGCAAATGTATGTGTATTCGTATGTCTGTGCCATCTACCTGTGCTATAGCTTCGAATGTGTATATGCGTATGTTTGTGTGTTTGTATTTGTATTTATATAGGGCCTATGTGGGCAGGGGTGACGACAGAAAAACCGGCCTGTAGGCAGATCATTTTATTTCACGTGAAATAAACAATAGTGCGGGTACGACCGTACGATATTATATTTACATAATATTATACAACTACGATTTTATTCAGTAATATTATATTTAAAAAGGCATAAATCATAAACTTTGTATAACTGATTATAATATTTGTCATAAGTTCATTGCGGGCCCGGACCGCCGGGCCCCTAGGCATTCCCGCCTTCCCCTCTCGGCATTTGACAATACCCTCCCTCCATGCGCCTTTGTGGATGTCAAATTTCCCACAAAGTACCAAGGCCTATATTAATTAAGCCATGTCTTTTGATCTTCCAGGGCTAACTGTGACACGGATGGGGTACTTTTATAATGCCGAATTCCGGCAAAGGGACTCTAATTGCATGTAGATCCGATGCAGTAAATACTGTATGATGTCTGACTGAAGTTGGTGTTCATGGCACAGGCTGCACTTGATTAGCTATGCATATCAATCTAGAGTGGACGTCCGCATTGGGCATAACCCCTCCCCGATTTTCTCCATATCTGGGTGACCCAGTCTTCCGAGTTTTCCCTTTGCGGACACATCTTGAAAATGCCTCTTGAATCTCTATTCCGACGGTCTCGACATGAACTTTATCCACGCCAGGGTCGTTTTAAGGTCATCGTAAGCCCTAGGTACTCTTGCATTACTATGCATTAGTAAACCCCAACACAATTGCCAACTCTGCATTAAAGCTAAACGCATTAGCCTGACTTAATCTATTTCAGTAGGCCTGTATACAAGTTATTAAATTTGAATTTGCTGTTATTTGCAACTTTCCATTTTCAATTTCCCCGGTCAATCATTCGATATCTCATTTTCAGATTTTCAGACTTTCGTATGCCCCTGAAAGTCTCGTAGGCCCTAGGCTGAATAAAACGGCCCTGATCCACATACTTCCATTCGGCCCTTCCTTTACGAATGTTAAAATCGCCAGAGCGCTGGATTTCGCGCACATAATTATTGCAACAACGTCTTCGCAATTGTCACGATACGCAAATGATGGCATTTTCGCGACTGCTTAGCGGATTGCGGGTAATGACTTAGGGCAGGTTGATGGCACACACCTCTCACTATAACCAGGCAGTTGGTACTGACAAAGCTGGGCAGTAAGACATGAACTGGCCGAATTAACGCAACTAATGGCCCGCAAATGCCGCGGGGCGGGGGCCACGTCCCGAAGGTGGAAAAAGCGCTCAACATAATGATAAATTAAGAACTTTTACTTGCAATAAAATCTTAGACCAGAAACCTTACGTTACTCCACTGACTGGCCTCTGTCCAGGACCTTCGTCCATTGCCGACTAAAAGACCGAAGAATATTATCGCGCATATATTAAGCGTCATTATCTAATGACCAAGCATCAATCGATGGCGCTGAGTAATTGTGAGTGAATGAATTGCTCTATGTCCCCACACAGTAACCGCCCATGAGGAGGCTCCCACCAGCACTTTCCGAGTGGCAAGGCGCTCTAAACAATCGACTAACGTATCCCAAAAGGGAGAATATACCGTATACGCTCCGCATTGCGTACAGAAGCTTCACCTTACATTTAGTCCACATGTTTTGGATTACAAGATTAACTACCGTGATTTTTGTGTTTGTTCTGCCGTTTTCCTGACGGAACTTGTTTAATATCTCTTTCGTCATCAACTTCATCCTCGTCGTCATCAACTTCTTTTTTTCGACCCTTTTCATCCCAAATTTCCTTGACCTTGTTTCCGGGGCCAGAGGACTTCATGCGCTTATCAGCTCCCTGGAAACGCAAGCAGGCATGTTCTACCGTTAGGAACTTACTTAATTTTTAATATGACTGAGAACGGCAGCATAAGATAACCAAGCATCACAAAAAAACTACCTAGCTGTTTCATAGCATAGCATATAACAGGAAAATATAGCATAACAACATGGCATACTGTTGCGGGTGCAATTGTTATGTCATATAACGTGAAGAACTTCTATAAGCCCAGAAGTCATTCCACGTATAGCACATGGATTTACAGTTTGTGGGACTGGATTACCACACGTCTAAAGTTACACTTGTAGCCTACCATTAGAGTGATCGGAAACACTCGAGGGAAAGATTGATGGGCAGGAACAATTGTGGATGGAAATGAACCGCGGTGGGAAGAATAATCAGATTAAATTTTAACACTTTGATGACATTTGCGACTGTCCGAGATTGTCATATTCAACAAACGTGAGTTTGAACTCTAATGTCATCTCTTTGTGGCACAGTCATATTTTCGGTACCTCGCCGGGTCTATAATCCAACAACTGCGGGTTCTTGCATGCGGAGCAGACTCCGTGTTATGATCATGGGAAAGTTGATTGCGCACACTTACACAGCGCCTGAAATTCAGATATCCTGACCATGCGCCCGTAACCTGCGCAATAATTAGAATAAATGAATAGGCTAAAGCATGAATCAGTCTGTGAAGTTAGTCATGGAATCAAATTCGTAACAAAACATGAATTCTTGTCTATCAGCCACGTACATGCTTTTGTTTTACAGAATTTCACTGCTGATGGTGCTCGATAGTGTAGTGGTTAGCGTGCTGGACTGTCAAATGAGAGGCCGAGGGTTCGAATCAATCAAGGGCAGAAATTTGATTCGAAAATTCTACTCCACCCTCACAGTACACTGACGGTGAGACGGTGAGGAAGATGATTGGCCATCCGCCCTCATATGCCAAGGTCATGAAAATGAAGCTGCTAACACTTCGTACCCATGGCTGCCTCAATGCTAGCTTAAGGCACTGTTCTTATTCTTCTTCTTCCTCTTATTCTTCTTTCTGCTGATCTGTGCTGGAAAAAAGTGACACGATCGTCTGAACTTGATGTAACTTGAATAGATTTGATGTGATGTAAGTGTCCATTCTTAGAAAGAACTGAATTCACTGAGCTGGGTCTGATCTTCTCACCGACCGACGGCGTAGTCAGTGGACTCACTACAGCTGAGTCGGCACACGGGAACAGAAATGTCGAAACAAATTTCTGTCCTGGCGGGAATTTGAACTCCGACATCTCATTTGACAGTCCAGCACCCTGTCTGCTAGAGTATCACGCACCCATTTTTCTTCTTCGTTAAAATTATAAGAACTTGTGCTATAATGAAGCGCGCTATAAGTATAGTTTCGTGTAGTGGGTCGAAAACTCACAACATATTCTTCTTCGCCCAACGACATCTGGTGTCCACCGTCGGCGCGGATAACAACCGATGGTCCATCCAGTCCACGAAACCCTTCGTCATCAATCGACGGACTCTGCTCATCGCTGTCCCCATCCAGAGCCCTCGACCGACGCCATCTATTGACCGTTTTGACCACCGAGAAGGCTGAAGAAACAGGAAGACGCTGTCATGAATAAAACTTCCGAACATCTGCTAAAGGATTCGCGAATTCACGCGCTCCGAAAATATACATCAAGAAAAGTAGAGGTAAAGGTAAAAATAGAGGTAAATATAAAGGTAAAGGTGAATGTAGAGGGAAAGGTAGACGTAAAGGTAAAAGTATACGTAGAGGTAAAGGTAGAAACAGAGATATATACTGAGGCACAGGTGTAGGTAAAGGTCAAGAAAAATGCAAAGGTACATAGTATTTCACAGAAATAGGAATGGTGTGGAAATATTCTAACAAAGGAGGACATTCACACGCCTTTATAGCACCCTTCTATTATAGTTCTCCGCCAGTCTGAATGTTAAAAACCGAAAAATGCCGAAACTTTTATCCGTATGCGATTGAATCTTGAATGTTGAGACAGATTACCACGAACAGCATTTCACACGCACATACACAATTACATAGACATATCAACTGATTCTTGCTTATGACTGAATGATCAAAGTTTTCACACGACTGCAATATTAATCTCATTGTGGAATTCACTTAGGTTGAACGTTGATTGCCGAATGTAAACTGTCGAAAGTTCAAAGTGGATCCGGATGATCTGAAAGCAATTTGTTCTGCAAAAGAACGGTTCTCAGCAGGGTTTGTGAGAGTTGGATAAAGATAATGGCGCACGACCAATTTCTCAAGTAATCTACATAGAACCGGAGTGATTAAAATTGGCCGATTATCGGTTTCAGTGATTGGACATGGAACCTTGGGGATTGGGGTGATAGAGCTGGACCTCCATTGATCAGGGTCTGTGGAATTGATATTTAAAACACGAATATAGCTTCGGACAATCCGCTTTGACCGCTAAACGTATCATTCTCCTTATGAGTCCGTGCAGTTATTCTTGCAGAGGTCTGAGAGAGTGAAGGAAGTGAGAGGTGAACATTATTCTACTGAAGACAATGATAAAATTCGTCAAAATTTCACGGATGGTCGAACTTTGACGTTTCAAACATCTGGGACGCAGTAGCAGATTGGTTAGAGTGCTCGGCCAGTAACGTGGAGAGTACGGATTCGAGTCTCCAATCAGGCGGTCATTGTGTATAAGGACCTTCAGCAGCAGTCCATCACGCACAGTTGGTAATGGCCGTCGATGCTCTGTCGTGTCTGCACTTCTGAACTTTGGAAGGACGACAATTTCAAATGCAGTTGCAAAACGTAAATCGTTGTTTGTCTACAGGGACTGGAGTTAAAACAGCACATTCGACTAGAAATTTTGGATCAAGACTTGAATATAGCCTTTGACCTAGAAGATTTAGATGAGTGAATCGTGAATCGCTAAGAAATTCGGGAACGGCACATCCAACTCCCCAAACCCTCCCCCTGCTCGGCGCTGCGAAACTCGGCGACCATCCTTCGGGCGCTCGTTCGTCACCCACTCCCCCATACCATGTTCCCCGTCCAGAAGAGGGGAACTAGATTAAACACTGGATGATGATTATAATGATGATGATGGTGATAATGATGGCGATGATGACTAGCGATCTATATTGCTCATTTACCTATGACCGTTTCGGTCAGCAGCGAGATCGTCAGGAGGACAAAGATGAAGCGAGCCATTCTGAACCCCAGTCTTTCGTGAAGTAGGTACGTACTCGTTGAATCTGGAACCGACGATGTGGATAATCGATTTTGCCAGGACAATTTATACCGTCAAAATTGAAAATAGTGCAATAAATTTTGCACAAGCACCTGGGTTTTGAAATTTAGCTTACTTGCTGTGTTCACCGAAAATGAACCTTTGTAGCAGATCTGAAACGAAGATTACAGAAATAACTTGTAGCCTAACAGTTGAAAGAAATTAGTTTTCTTCAGAAGGGTCGATGAGAATCTAAGATAAGTAATACAAATCTGTATTTTAATCAGAAACTCGAAAAGATAAGCTAGATTTATGTAAACGACCTTTGAGTTCAAAGGTTTCTAGCTGGTCTACCGTGGCTAGGATATAGAGTGCTTGCAAAGTAACGTAACAGCTTCATTTCCATATGCCATATAAATTAATCCGCCATATTGGAGTCCTAACAATATGGCCGATCACAGTCTCGCACTCAAGGCCACGCCCATCTGCAAACGCTCTGTGCTAACCACAAGGTTGAAATACTGGCACTTAAATAATTGAATGGCAACCGCCAGGTGGCCAAGCTATCTCTGTTCTTCGTTTTCCTGACATATTATTGCGATGGTTTGCGTTTATTGAATTTATATATAGGAACTGCATGTAGCTGATTTGGTTGTCATTGAGTAAGTGGTACATATGCCATCAAGTGAAATTGTGACTGCGAAATATCTTGGTTGGTTAAACATTGGTCTTTGCCAAGCGCATAACTTTAGCTCACTGCCCTAGTAGGAATTGTCTATTTCAAATGGACTCTCGTGCCAGGGTCGGTTATGAGTAAGCATTGTTAGTTCCTTTAGTCACTAACACGACAAAGTTGAATTATTATCAAACCTTACTGAGGCAAGTGAACTCACCATTAATTCACTTGAGACTTATTTTCTGTCTGCATTGAAGCTTAAATACTATGATTTTGTCTGGCCGATATGGCAGAGAGAACGATATCAACCAGAGAATGTAACAGCTGAACATAGCCAGACAAAATCATAGCATCAAACCTTGAATGAGGACAGAATATCAGTTTCTTCGGTAGTGCGGAAGACGATATCAGGCATTGAGCGATTTGAGAAACTGCGCCGCACGGTGTAGGCTACACAGTATGCTTGAAAGCCACTTTATACATACACCAGAAACTGATTGTAATATATAGCGTGGCTCCCCATTTGAAGGGGTTACCACGAAATTTAACATCAGATAGATTGACGCAGGTACCGCTTTTGTGAAGTATTCAAAAGGCGCTACAGCAAGTGTTTGAGATACATACATGCATACATACGCATTTTACAGTCCCCGTTTACATGTACTATGGCTTCATTTAAGTGATACCTTTATTGTAATCTAATGCGGTAACATTGCACATAGACAGGTCTTGAATTTCTTCGGCTTTGTAATGTAAACCTACTACTGTGTTGTGTTAGTACGGTTTTTTACGCCAGTCGGAAAGAAACAACCTTCTGCTAACTCTAGTGTTGTGACACTGTGGCTGACTGGTTAGAGCGCTCGTCTTGCAAAGCGGAGTATGGGTTCGAGTCTCCACTGAGTCGGTTACTGTGTAAACAGGGACCTTGAGCAATCTTTAACTCACAATTGTTCAGCGTCATCGATTGATGCTTGGATATTGTGTCATAGCACTTAATAAATGCATATTACTCATGACGATGATGATGATGGTGGTGGTGATGATGATGATGATGATGGTGGTGGTGGTGGTGGTGGTGATGATGATGATGGTGATGATGATGATGATGATGGTGGTGGTGGTGTTGGTGGTGGTAGTGGTGGTGATGATGATGATGATGATGGTGGTGGTGGTGGTGGTGATGGTGGTGGTGGTGGTGATGATGAAGATGATGATGATGATGGTGGTGGTGGTGGTGGTGGTGATGGTGGTGGTGGTGATGATGATGATGATGATGATGGTGGTGGTGGTGGTGTTGGTGGTGGTAGTGGTGATGATGATGATGATGATGATGATGATGGTGGTGGTGGTGGTGGTGGTGGTGGTGATGGTGGTGGTGGTGGTGATGATGATGATGATGATGATGATGGTGGTGGTGGTGGTGGTGGTGATGATGATGATGATGATGATGATGATGATGATGATGATGATGATGATGATGATGATGATGATGATGATGATGATGAGTCGTTTACTGTGTAATCGGGGACCTTGAGCAATCCTTAACTCACAGTTGTTCAGCGTCATCGATTGATGCTTGGATATTGTGTTATAGCACTTAATAAATGCATATTACTCATGACGATGATGATGATGATTATGATGATGATGATGATGATGACGATGATGATGATGATGATGATGATGATGATGATGATGATGATGATGATGATGATGATGATGATGATGATGATGATGATGATGATGATGATGATGATGATGGTAATAACCAATTTGCAGCATAGTTGTTTCATCATATTGATAATGTTTTGTGTAGCGTTCATTCATTGTTAACTGTCCAGAAAAGGACATAATCCAGCGAACAGGTGTCCTAGTTCGAAGGCATATTTCATCATCAGAGCCTCTGTTACAGTGTTTAATCTAGTCTGGGAGGGGAAACAAGGCTTCTGGGGGAGCAAAGAATTTACACAAGATTTTGTCTTCCATCTTCAAAAAGTCTATGACTTTTCCAAATTTCATCTTCAAAAAATGTTGATGACTTTTTTTAGTCATTCGCCCGATTTTGTGAACTTTTATACAGCAATTACTCTCTAAAATAAGTTGAAGACCTTTTTTTAGGAAATCATCTCTCTGGGGGGAACCATGGATCCGCATGTATCCTGGGGGGATTTTCCCCCCATACTGGTATCTACATTGTAATATTGCCGGCCTCTGGGGGGAAATATCAATCCTGGGGGGAACTTCCCCCCAAATACGTCTATATTAATCACTGCTCCCTTAAGCAGTTGGCAAGCTCAAGAGTAAGACCTTTTGAGAAATGTTGGTGACCAGGTACATATCGTTCAGTGTTATGACGACTAGGAAAGATCCTCATAAATCGATTACAATTTACATGAAAGAATGTAACTGCCCAATGGGAAACTTGAGGATTGATATTCCATGGACGGTCACAGTGTACGGCCTACATTGTTCTAACTGGACGCGTTTTATCAACAGCAACTGCGTTTAGCAGTAACCCAAAACCATCAAAATAAAGGAGTATACAATGTCATGTCCCACGTACAGTTTTGGTAGATACTTTCGTTTGATGTTGACTGAGTGAGCTCTTCATTGAATCACTAACACAGTAAAACATTAAAAACATTAGAATTTTAAAAAAGGCACTCGTAAATGGTTGTTCGAGCCATTTAATTTGATATTTTCTGTACCACTGGTAATGTTAGAGGCCCTAGAGCTCCCTTTCTTATCTTCTAAATCCGTCATAGGCTGTGAATATAGCCTTAAGCACGGGAGAATGCACATTTATCCTTTGGGGCTTCTGACGGAACACATAGGATCAGTTATACAATACAATGCATTTGATATCGCACTCCTTCCAAGTTCAAAAATGCACACACGACCATGTGACAGAACATCGTTGGCGCTGAGCTGTTGTGACTCAAGAACTTGGTCATTACACGGAGACGTTTGCTGTGCAGGGACAACTGCTCAGCTCCTTTGAATTATGCTTAGTTATTAGATAATTGTTGTCTAATGCTAACTGAACTCTTTATTTTTTATACTTATTTATCACTATTTATGCATTTATTAAGTGCCATTATGGCACTTAATAAATGCGAAAATGATAATAAATATCACCATAATGTACCAAACACAACTCAGTTGAACTCAGCAAATATAATTAACATAAGATGACGATACTAAGACATGGCTCAATTACTCAGTGTGAATCATTCTATCAGTCAACTTTGTCTTTCTAGACGCCACAGACTTTATATAGGCCTAATGTCCTTTTGCTTCCGTTTCTTGGCAAGTTCCATTGTAACTTAATGAGTTATTCCGTGTCGAAATCCTCTCCTGATTCTGGAAAGGGTAAACTCAGCTGGGTAGCAAACGAAGAACATCGTAATGATAATCACTAGCGATGATTCATACCACAAATTCGTCTCGAGCACTGTTTTGATACAATAATATTATGAATAGGCTATACACCGTAGTAGAGAAACAGTCCATAATAATTAGCCTATGTATCGCTAACCCCACTGGCTTGACGCAACGCTTCTGAATAACAATAATAATAATAATAATAATAATAATAATAATAATAATAATAATAATAATAATAATAATAATAATAATAATAATAATAATAATAATAATAATAATAATAATAATAATAATAATAATAATAATAATAATAATAATAATAATAATAATAATAATCTATTCTTTAATTAAGCGCCTGCAACGCACTGCGCTGTACAGTAAACATACATATAGTAGAAACGGCAGCCACGCAGGGCGCCTTACATACGTGTAAGTAGAAGCACATGATAACAGTTTTACAGGAGTCGAATATAACTGTATTTAAGCGGCAGCTACACGGCGCCATCATGGCCTACTATTCATTTAACCACCGCCACCTAGCGAGTGGAAGGCTGAAAAAACCGTACGGAGGTCCACGGGGTTCGATCTTGGTACCTTCAGCTCTTCACGCCAGTGTGTTATCCATTACTCTACGGACATCATGAGCTCTTAAGTAGTGCTATTTAGTCATAGCCAGTAGGCTACTGCTGTGGGTTAACCGTTAACAAATAGTAGTTAAATTATTTCGAAGTATCTAACTTTAGGTGGAGTAATCGTTCAGTTATGTCAATTTTTTTCGATGTTTGCTCATGTATACAGACATAATTCTTTGTGTGAAGAAAAGCTATAGATTGGTGCGTCTTGTCTAATGGTGCATTTGGTTGATAATTAATTTATTGTTGTAATGATAATTACAGAACCCTTTAATTGTCATTATAATTGTTGTAATTATTATAACAATGAGATTTACAGATTTATTCATAATGAAATCCTGGGGTTTATTAAGCCATATGAGACTCAAAATATATGGACATACAAGACGCATGTAACTAGGCTTACATCAGGATGCTAGCCAGAAGGAACAGTTTCGCATTGTGATGCTGCAATCGGTGCGAATACTTAATAAAATAATTCTCTTGAATTGAGATTTTGTGTAATAATAATACCAGGAGTAAGTAAAAGAAAGGAGGATGTAGCACCTTATCAGGATATCGTATCCATGCCATGGTTGTAGAGGAGCTCATATATAGCCGATTGCAACTGCACAAGGTAATGCGAAGTCATTTCCACTCAGTTCAAGGGTAAAAATAATGTTCAAGGAACTTGAACTTAAAAGTTCACGGGTTTTTGATGTATTGTAAATTCTCGGAAATGATATGGCGGTCGACCTTCGCATTTTTTTATGACTAGGCCTATGTAAACTGTAAAGCGCCCATGAAATTGTTCTTGCTTTAGAAAGGTGCTGTATTAGCTGTCTTCTTATATTACATTACATTCTAAGCCAGCGATTATTGAGGACGTCGCTCTTATTGACCATATTTGAGCTAGTATCCTATTCCTCTATCATCAAATAGCGCTACAAAATTAACTAGAACAAACACCAATGAGTTATGCTTAAAATTTAATATAGGCACATTTCAAACTGGTGACAAAGAAATGTATTTCATACTTCGTCGGGTAACATTTCTAATGTAGACATGGTTTGGCAAATTTCACACTGATTTGAATTGTAACTAAATTCTCTAATAAAGTTTTGGCAACGAGAAGGTTAATGAAATGTTGAATATCTTAAATACAAATAATGAGTAGATTCATTCGACTGGGAATCTTTCTGCCTCTTATTGTCATTACAGGAAATTCGTCTGGTAAGGTTCCCGGACTAAAGGAGTTACACAGATCTCCTTCACATGGTATAAAGCACAAGCTGATGTTGTCACTCTCCTATCGGCTCGTCGGAATATGTGGTCCCACCTAATTTAATACCAGAAGCGATTAAAATCAGTTGCAATATACAAAAAAAATTAAAATCAGTTGCAATATGTAAATAAAAACAGTTACAATACCAATGTTGATTAGAATTACTGTTATATATATATATATATATAAAGCAAACATACATGTACGGCATGTTTATATCAGTGACTAACCGACTAAACAATCCGTCTTGTAACGCGAAAAGTTGGAATTTAATTCAATTCAATTCAACTTATTTTATTGATTCGAATTCAATACAAAGGTACAGTGGGCACCAATCGGAATGTTAAGCTTTCGGGATACAATAGGGAAAGCCCAAAAGGGACATAGGTACCGCTAAATTAGGGCTGCCTATTTTGTTACATAGTAGTAAGATGGCACCAAAAAAGAAAAAAGAAAATGAAAATTATGGGGACAAAACCAGGTCCTGAAAATAATGTCCTTGAGGTAAAGTATGAATGGAAAGCAAGAAAATGCTAACAAACAAAGCAAAAAAACGAACAGAAAATGCATCAGATGTTCAGCATGGCTCAGCCGAGCACCCATTACTGTAAACAGGATTACAGAAAAGAACTTGTTAAAATAAACACACACAAACTAAGCACAACCCAATCGGGAGGATTAAATGTATGCTTATTTAACTAGTTAAATCTAACAATAAACGGCTTTGTATATTGAACATGTCATTGAGCGAGTCCTACTCGCAAAGTTGCTACACGAATTGTATAATAATAATTAATAATAATTATATTCTTTATTATTTCAAACCGACAAACGCAGTAAGATTACATTGAAACATGAAAGTACAATCAAGATCTTAATTAAACCTACGGTTTGGCAGCCATGCAAGGCGCCGCCCCTAGAAGGGGGTTACGGGAGTCGATCCGCGTATATTATGCTCTCCTGGCCATGAGTATTACCACTACTCTATCCCCCTCCCTCCATAAGTGCACTGTATATATGCACGTAATACTGTGTAAGTATGCATGTATGCATGTAGTTTAAGGAGTCCGTCTTCTAAATCACTCATTGTTTTAGAAGAGGCACTCACTATAAAACTAAACACACACACACACACACATACAGTCACACATATACATGGACATCCGTAGCTAGCAGAGCAAGATAGCACACATATACACAGATGCAAGCACACATACAAACACACATACAAGCACACATTAAAACACACAAACAAATACAGATACACATGAGAAGCTGGTACACACATAGAAGCACACGTCTAAATACACACCACCACCACTACCACTACTGCCACTACTACCACCCGTGCTGCTAGTACTGCTGCTGCTACTCCTGATGCTGCCGTTTTGCCTTGACTGGCCACACTGTATTTCTGCTGGGCTCGGACAATACCTTGGAAAGTCTAACGTGTTCACTGGACCGTGAAACGGTGATCCGGAATATTTGGTTTGGCTTGTTGACTAATACTTTCTAGGTCCGTTCCGTTTCCCGTCTGACACGGATCAGTAGAAGCTGATTAGAAAAGAAACTGCACGGATCCTAATTTATCATTTATCCGTCGAATACTTAGCCGTTTACTTGTCAAAAGTAACAGCACATTCATTTTGGATATCCGTACACTGGCTGGCTGGATGAATGGCTGGCTGGCAGGATGGTTGGATAGATGGATGGCTGGATGGATGGATGTCTAACTGAATGACTGAGTACTGGGTGATTGATCGGCTGGCTGACTGAATACTTACTTATTTACTGATTAACTGACTGAAATTGACTGGTTTATTGACTGACCGATTGACTGACTGACTGACTTAATGACTGACGGACTGACCAGTACCCCACGGACTGACACACAGACAGACTGACCAAGTTTCGTTGTGACTGGTTTCTCAGTAGATGTATGCAGTGGATCTAGCTTTGGAGCGGTTAACACCCGTTTATTGCGCGTTTCACTGGTTCCCACTTCCTTCATTGACTCCAGGACCACAGTCTTATTCAGACACTCTCCGTTTCTACAGATCTATGCAGCCAATGTAATTTAATGCACTGCAGTAATGCGGGATAATGTTATAAGGAAGATAACGTCAGGTAAAACAATGGTTATGTAAGACGGTGCAAGGTATGGCATTGTAAGATAGGGAAAGTAGGGTATACATTATAGTAGGCTAAGGTATGGTAGGCTAATGTGGTAAGGTAAGGTAGGGTAAGAGAGTGAAAATCAAATCAAATCAAATCAAATCAGATTTTAACAATAGATTAAATGAATAAGCTTCAAATCGGTCTTTCTATGTATCGTTACCATAATAATAATGTTTCCGTTGTCCTATTATATTATAACTGTTTCAAACTCGGTTTAGGCCTATCTGTTCACTGTCATCATACTCGAAATGCATGCAAGTAGGCCTATCTTCCTGACTCGGATCAAAGCTAAATGGTTTTCTATAAAATGTCAGGGCTCAATGTTGTGGAATTCTTTACCTTTAGAATTAACATATTGTCGATTGGTCGTTTTAAAAGGTAATTAAAGATTCACTTAATCAAACAAAGGAAAATCTAATAGAATCTCTGTACGGAGACTATAACTATCTTACATATGCACTACATTATTTGTTGAATTATAAACTGGTTTAACTCTTAGTTAAGATTCTTGATAATAAGGTTATGCTGTAAACTAATACTGCATAATAATCTTCCGTTCCACCTGCGATCTTTATTGGGTGCCCCGGGTATAGCGAGACATTCGGTTACTTATTAAGAAAAGATCGATAATGTCGGCTACGGTGAGGTAAAGTAATTATTGGTTTATTCCTCGCCAACTGTAATAAGTAGACTGACCTTTCCTTCAGCACACGGAGTTCCAAGTACGGGCGTCAGGCTAGTTAATGTGACGCAAATGTCTGTGCCTGGCTTCAGACACCATAGAACGGTGCAGACCTGCTCGGGAGAATCCGATTCATCCACCTGGACAAGAAGAGGTGATATAAGTTCAGGTAACATTAGATATGAGATCTAAAGGTAAGGTAAGATAAGGTATGCAACTTATTCTCCTAGACACATCAGAACTACACTGAGGAAAGGTAAGATAAGATAAGTTAATGAAGAGTAAGATAAGGCAAGACAAGGTAAGATGAAGTAAAGTAAGGTGTGGCAAGGCAAGACAAAGCAATGTAAGGCCGGATGAGATAAGGTAAGGTAAGGCGGAGAAAGGTAATGTAAAGTTAGGTAAGACAAAGCAAGGCAAGGCAGGGTAAGCTGAGGTAAGGTGAGATACGTTAAGGTAGGCCTAATGTTACGTCGTGTGGATTGTCTTTTGAATGCGGTATTTGCTGAGACGCGACCACCTATTAATGACTTCCACAACGACTTATAACGGAGCTATAGAAGTTATAATTTTGTAATTTGTAATTTGTAATTTGTAACCGAACTTTATATAGCGCCCCTCAGATCAGCGGTGCTCTCGACCCGCATCAGTGCAAGCACCGGCAAAAAGTAAAGTTTTCAAGTTTCGACGGAATTGAGGAGGAGAGAGAGCAAGAAGCTCTTGCGGAGGAACTTGGGAAGACTGTTCCAGGCTGAAGAACTCACATAGGCTAAGCTCCTGGATTGGGCCTTGGAAGTGTGCATACATGGAACAACTATAAGACCAAGGGCCGAAAATCGCAAGGAGATTATAGATTATAGTTTATGGATACAATCCACCAACGCAACGTTACTATCCCAGGGTCACACTAATTAGTCAGTATTCGTGTCCTATGATCTTACATAGTAACAGTAAAGCACAGTAATTCTGTCGTAATATTTATAGTAAAGAGAAATAGGGTAGATAGTGGAATGGAACGTATGTTAATGAAGATCACATATCCTGCCTGATTATTCTTAACCTGGGGTTAACAGAATTATAGAAGCACTAATGAGAAGCTCGTAGAAGGCAGTGTGCAAATTATAGGCCTACTTCGGTTTCAAGATGTATTTGAAAAGGCTTACATAGCAGAGACCCGAGTCCTGACCGTAGATGTCTTTGCACTGATCATCAGGTGACATAACCTGACCTGGAAGAACGGATATCTTATCAGCGACGCTATCGAACAGACACTCTGTGTCCCCAGAGCTACAATCCACCAAAACAACGTTACTTTCCCATGGCCACAATAATAAGTCAGTATTCATGTCCTATCGTTAACCTTAAATAGCAACAGCAAAGCACAGTAATAGGCATTTACATTTAAACATCTCATGGTGTTTAAATGTAAACACTGAACTTTCCTTTAACTTAAAAGGGAAGTGAATGAAAGGCAAGGCAGGAAATGACAAGACGTAGGAATGGTGGGAAAGCGGTAGGATAGGGTAAGGTAGGGCATGGCAGAGTAAAGTATGGTAGGTGTGGTTGTGTATGGCAGGGTATTGTAGAGTAGAAAAGATATGGCAGGTATAGTAGGGTGTGTCTATAATATGAAGTTTCAAAATTAATATCGGCCAGTTTGTTTTTGTGTTCCACCTTCAGAAACATTAACATTTGCCAAATTAGATGAAAATCAAAAGAGATTTAGAACTGGCGCAAAGCCCGGGAAAAATTACCACTTAGAAAACAATGTTATACATTGTAATTCTCGAAGATCCAAACAATTTCAACACTTAAACATAAAAAATAAGGCAAAAGCAAACCAAGAGCCTTCAGTTATTTGTCATTACCTAGTCCCTTTAGTGCTTGTGGTAATCTATTTCGATAGTATTCAACCATTTGAAGAACAAATTGTTTCTCTTCCTCGTTTCGAACCAGGGCTTCATTGAAGGACTGCATTAGAGCCACTCCTCTCTCCGCTAAATCGTTCGTCACTCTTAGGGCGGATATAATGTCTTTCGCCTCATTGAACGAATGCTCTGACTCCCATATTGTTGTGGATCTCGATCAAGAAAAGCGTAATCGAATTTGAGGAGCTGGAAAAGTTTGATGGTAGAAGTAGTAAAAAAATCGGATAGCGCTTTGTAGATGGATCATGTATGGGAGGAAGCCTCTTTGGAGGTTCGTCGGATCCCTGATTGTTGCGCATGTTATAGACCATGCGCTGTTTTTCGTCGAAGGTGACTGAATCGTCAAAAAGGCTGAGGCCAACCAAGGTCTCCGACAAATGCCAAATGTGTCGGGAAAATGCTGTTAGGGCTACCTGTGAGACTTCTTGTCTGGGTAAGTATGGATTGCCTTCAAGAATTGAAGATCGTTCCTTGGGGCTTCAATGGGTGATGTACAGGTGAACCAGTACTCCGCGCAGGTTGTGGTCACAAAAAGTGAAACTCGAGGTAGATGATTCCACATCTTTTGAGAGTAAGATTGTCGAGATGCCCTCTGGTGTTGTTGAATGGGAAACTGCTATCTGAAAAGCCACATCTTGATTGCATAAACCGCACGTGCTATCCAACGCGAGCGGTGAAATGCCTCTGGGTACCTGAACTTTATTCTTTTCGGTTGAATTCCTCCTAGGAAAATGACTGTTAGTTCTAGTAGCTCTTCGTAGTCGTCTCTGTGGTATTCAGCATTCAGTTCCTGCAGTGCGAAGGTGATGACATTCTGTCGAATTTCTTTGACTCTTTGTGCTGCGTCTTCATCCTCTATTGCTGTGCGATACTTGGTCTGATCGATTTGCGGCCAGAAGTCACGGAAATGACTGAAGAGTTCCAATTTTGGAGACCTTACAGAATCATGCAGTGAAAATACCTTTTCCAGAACAATTTCAGAAACATGATGTCGACAGGTAAGGTTCAAGAGGTCTTTTCCTAATTGCGTTTCCAGCTTGATGCATACGCCGCCCTTGCAACCCGTGTTACTCGCCGTGGTGTCGAAACGCATGGCCACGATTCTGTCTTCCAATCCCCAACTTCTGATCTCGGCCAAACACGCATCTGCCATGAAGGCAGCAGTCCCGGATTGGAGTTTGGGGATGGCCAATGGTTTGGTCACATCCTTACCAGATACCATTATTGGAAGACGATCAACACACTCGTCCAGTTTCTGTAAAATCTGGCATGATCTTGCCGTCCCAGTGGATAGTAAGGGGAACCTTCGGATCGAAAGATTCACGAATCTCAGCTGCTAGGGCTGCACGGTTATCCTTCCTTGCTCGATGGATAGCAGAAGGACTGAAGATCAGCTCACCAGCTGGTGCTGCATATAGATTGGATGCAGCGAGAGCAGAGAAAATGTGAGAGGCATTCCTGCTGCTGGTTTTGGTACGATCTAGAGCTGCTGCAACATCACGGGTAACTACAGAGATTGTTCCCTTTTGCCGCTTTGGTGGTCCAGCTGACGCTGAAGGTTCTAGTTCTCTTTCTGAGCTATTTGATGACGCCTCTTCCTCAGATGATGTTGCCAACAGAGAAACCTCCGTCGCTACCGCCATGCTTGCACGATATTGTCATGGGCGAGGGAATTATTGTTGTAGACAGATTGCTCCGATCGGAAACCACGACATTATCTGATTGGCACAAACTCATTCGGGGATCAAACACATACTGTTACCAAGGGAGACAGCCACTCGCGTTAAATACCATGCTATTGATGTAGCACCAGGTGTCTCCTCTAGAAAACCACAATAGCTTAATTAATTACTATAATTATGTTGAAGATCGAAAACACGAAGAACAGACATCGTAACGTCTAAAATTTTGGCCAAACCGAGACAGGTCACCGGGTTCCTAATTTCGGTCGCCTTGCGCCAGTCTTAAATGTTCAGCTATCGCGATATAATTTCGGATATGGCGTTTATACGCTAATTGGCATGATAATTCGAACTGGCCGTTAAAAGATCTTTGAGTTAAAAAAATCATGTGCATCATAAAAACACCCTAAGGTATAGGCATGGTATGGTTGGGTAAGGTATATGCTAGCGTACGGAAGGGTAGGATAGGGTACGTTAGGGTAAGGTGGGTGTCGTATGTTAGAATAGTGTAAGGTAGGGTAATAATGAGAAAGCAAGAGAATCGTAGGACAGGAATGGAAAGGAAAGATGGATAGGAAAGTTAAGTGCTTACTTGAGTACAGACTTCAATTCGAGAATGGTGCACGGAGAGAATAGAAAGTGGTTCTTAAGGAGTTTCTTGTCACGAGACCTACTCGGCGCCATGGTGAAACTCTGATTCGAGAAACAAGATCCGTTGTGAACCTCATGACCGTCATGGTGCGCCCCGAAGCTACAATTGCATTGAAACCCAACTAAGAAAACAATGGACCGTTTAGCATAAAAATACATCTAGAGCTTTGCATACTTTTGAAAGTTTAAGAATGAAGTCCAGGACTTCGTGGTGAACATTATAGTAATGGATCAATACAAACCATGGGTTGTTTCCACAGTTATTATAGAGATTGTGGCTTTTGTAACAGTTAGCTTATGGTAACTGATACGATGCTTTAAAATTACGTTTAGGAGATGATGGATACTCTGATATGCACACCGTAGTGACATATATGGTCCTTGGCTAAAAGGAAGTTCAGAAGGACTTCCGGTTTCTTCGGGTTTCTTAACGTGTGGTTGAATAAATGTTTATAATCTATTTCGATTATTAGAACATAACATTATAATCTATCTCGATTAGTAGAACATAACATGGCGCAGTCGACAGGATTTCATAAGAGATCCGATTAACAAAACATTACCGAACCTTGCTAACAAACGCTTCACGATTTTATAGCACGCAAACTTTACGCACGACACAATGAGCAGAAGCGGCAAAAAATCGAACGGGTACTATAGAAGTTAGCAATAGCATGGTAGAACTATTAGCCACTTGCTACTGTAATTGTTTAAAAATAAAGGGATTTCATCATATCACACGCGTTTCTCTGCTATTGACTGAATGAGGTGGGATGAAACCGTCATTAATTTCCTAAATCAATTATAAATCAGATAATAACATGCACTCCAACTTAAGTAAATAAATAAGTAGCCTTTTAATAATGCAAGATATTAAAAAAATAGACAAGTGTAAAATGCAGTGTTTAATCCAGACGTCTTTTGGGGGGGGCAATTTCCCCCCCCAGGATTGAAGTTTCCCCCCAGAACTCAGCAATTTTGTAAGGCAGAGACCTTTTTGGGGGAAATTCCCCCCCGAGAAACCTTGTTTCCCCCCCCAGAACAGGGGGACTAGATTACACACTGTGTAAAATGCTACTGTGGCCGGATCAGGAAAAGCCCAAGACAGCGTTTCAGCTACTAGCAGCTAATGAAAGCGCTTCTGACGCTCGCTTCACGATGGGAAACTGTCGAAAAATGACAATGCTGCAAAAGTTCGAAGTATTCTAAATATAGTACCCGAAATACACCCGCGATATTCTTGGCAACAAACGATGTGTTGCTGGAGTCTTGCATGAGGAAATTCCTGACTGTCTTTTTAGTTGTTAAAAACCTTGGCGTCTGTCATGCGGTGATGATTTTTAGGTGATTATCCAAAACTAAAAATTTCGGGCTTTTGACTCGGCAAGCATCACAGAATCGGACTCGGAAGCAATATATGCTCGAATAAAAGAGATATTTGCAAGCAAACGGCTTGAAACCCAGCAAAAGAACACATTCATTCCGTGCGAAATATGGCGGCTACAGGATGTTCCGTCAGTGAGATCCCCGGACTTACAATGCAATGGAATGCAACAGACTTAAAACTGAAATAGAATATCTTAGGAAATTTTCTTCTTCAACTTCCTTGCTGCTCAAACTCCTCTGGCTGTTTCGCACGTGACTCAAAGACACCATGGAAGTCAGAGTCTAATTGGTGATGAATTGAAACTTGCCCATGTCCTAGTTCATGGATGGCTGTGCTGACTGATGATAGTCCTCCTTTTTCATGAATTAAAGAACTCGCATATCCATCCGCCGTCCTACAAATTGATCTCCGGTACGCTATTCCTGTCAAACGAAACAAAGCGGCACTCGACTCAGTATCACCATTATCATTATTATTATCAGCATCGTCATTATCATCATCATTATCAGCGTTATCGTCATTATTGTTATTATTTTTCAGAAGTATAAAAGATACCTCAGGAAAAAGTGTGTTAGGAGGAAAAATTATCTCTGAGAAATCCTGTATCGCCCAGGTTTCACAGCCATCCGAAAATGTGCCTCTGATGTAATGGCTTTGTGGCGCTGGACGCAGAAAGATAAACGTTGGAAAAGGAAATTAGTTTCACGTCGATCTCAGGCGACAGCTGAAGCGCGACGTCTCAACTCGGAGAGAAATTATTCTCCACACTCGACATTTACATGGCCAATGGAACAAACCTTTGGGTTGTATTATTATTATTATTATTATTATTATTATTATTATTATTATTATTATTATTATTATTATTATTATTATTATTATTATTATTATTATTACTATTATTATTATTATCATCATCATCATCATCATCATCATCATCATCATCATCATCATCATCATCATCATCATCATCATCATTTTTACTCGTATGATTTTTTTTATACCCGAGGTATATATGATCCCTCAGGTGTAAGATTAATTGCGTTAACTAATTAATGATGTTGACTCTGGAGTGGCCGTCCTGGTCAAGATCTGGGGGTACAACAGTGCTGTGGAAGGCGACTGCGTTGAAACGTTGAATTACGACCGACAGGCGCTCGAACAAATAGCTGGTTTCTCTTGGGTCTCCCGAGATTTGACTTAGGAGACGTCCAAGATTAGCGAGGAATGCCTGTCCTACGGCGTTAACTGGTCCCAATGTTTCGAAAGCCAATGGAACAAAATGGTAGAATTGCATCAATTCAGTGTACCTAGCGATCTTCATGGACTCAGCCTGTTCCGCTGCACCTCCCGCCCGAGTGGAGCTTGTAGGCATATATGAGTCTGCCACTGTGACGTCCCAGTTCAAACATCGACCCGAGCGCCATGATATCAATGTGAGGCCATCTGATCGTTTGCCGTCCGACGTGGATAGGCCCGGAAGTTCCTTAACTGCCGGAATGTCAGCCTGAACGAAGCTTCTGCAGATTAGGTCATTCAAGACCGCATGTCGGGCGTGTCGGCCCGGGCCGAGACGGCATGACAGGCCATGCGAACCATCGACGGTCACCAGAGTGGCGCACGGACAGTCAAGTGGATGGCATATGGTCGTGCCAAAGCGTAGGCCTACAGTTATTCGAACTGCCTCGTCATCCAATCTGAGGCCGCACGTGCTGATAGGCAAAGCAATCAGTCAGTCACCAGCATGTGCTGCGGAGACTGCTCTAAGGCGTGCTTGATGGTAGGTGCTGGTGTGAAACTGAGCAAGCTCGGTTACTGTCCTTTGAATAACGGGTCTGTTCCAAAAAGACTGCTTGTGAGATAGATACCGGCCAGATGTGTTGTAGAGTAATTGGAGCACCATTGCTCGACCGAGGTGACAAACTGTGTGTCTGTGTCAATGATTGCGTTAATGAGCATGGAGAATTGGATGGCGAGGGTAATTGCAGTGGAAGCCAAAAAGGCGACTAGAGCAAGTGATTAAACCCTACGGATACCCAGGCCTCAAACTTTAACAGGGAGGGATGCCTGCAACCACTGATCATCCGACAAAGAATGACAGTTGAGATGGTTCAGGAAATAAAGCTATAGCAGTCGGGCAACGAAGGGCTATGGGCATGTATGCTCACAGAAGCGGTCTGTGATGCAAGTAGATGGAGTCACAAGTCAGTCAGCTTTGGTCGCCAGATCAGAGTTAGCCGTGCCAGAGATAGGGACATCATATAAAGAATTCAGGAAGAGAGTAGATTGGGGCAGGATGGGAGAAGAGAGTCGGATCGCAGGCTTGAGACAGGTCGGTGCGTGGCTGACGGAAGTCAGACACATACAGGATCGCAGACGACATGGACGAAGAGATCAGACCTAGATACCTAGATCCTTAGCACTTTGATCACGCTCTGAACACTCTGTACGAACGCTGAAGTCAATAATAATTAACATCTGAAGAAAGGTTCGTCTCTGTATAAAGGTCGGACGGATATTTGCCATCACAACATGCAGAATATACATATCCAATAGACAATGAAGAATCCAGTCTAACACGTATATACATAAGGGAAGGGAAAGGAAGGCGTATGATAATCGTCCGTCTCCCCACCTCTTCTATATTTCCACATTCGTGTTTGAACACCTTCACTTGCTTCCTCTTACTGCCAACATCCAACTAAAGGTACTTATCTTTATTTGCCGAGTTTACCTGGGACTTGCTCTTAAATACATCTGTGACTCAATACGTCTTTCCGCCTCACTGGCTCCCTTCGCCAGTTCTTCTTTCCTCTGACCGACTTGACTTATTTGTTCCCCAGGTGAGAACGACCATGGCCCAATCTCGTTCGTTTGTTAGTATTGGCTCTTCAGTGTGGAATCAGCTTCCTCTTCAGTCCGGGCTGCACTACTATCTGGTGGTTCTGCCACAGCTTTTGTCTTGAAACTTGTCTTTATTCCCGAGGACTTTCGCACTGATTGGTGGGGATTGGGTAGAGGCGCTTTATAAGTTTTTAAATATAATGCAAACGAATCGAAGTCACTGACCTCCAGTTTCCTTACCAGCTTCTGTTATCAATGAATACCTGTTCACGGAGTCGAATAACAACAACAAAATCGGTTTTACTTGAGCGCTGTCTATTACAACTAAAGGTGAATTCATTTCAAATATCTCCACTTCGATATATATCTAAAGGAAGATAGCCCGCGGGCCGGATCCGGTCCACCAACACTTTTTATCCAGCCCCACAATTCTTCATAAAATTTTAAACAAACAAAAAATTCAGATCGCGAGAAGTTTTCTTCCTTTTACTCACGTGGCACTGCTCTCTTACTTACTATTCCGGTCTCGTCTTTTATAATAACTCCATGGATTAACTGTGCCCCACCTTCCTGGTGAGGTGTATGCACATGATCTTTACGCAGAAGTTAAATCCATTCCTGTAAAGCTAATGTTGCTTTAAAAGCAGATGTAAGAACAAAGCTACGGACACTTTCCTACCCCTATTTGCAAACTGTCACAGCAGAATCTGCAGAAAATTATTGTAGCCTTCAGTTGTCAAATTTGAAAGAAGTAGTGCTGCCCCTCGATTAAAATTTTTAATCGAAGTTAATCGATCGATTAAAAATTTTAATCGAAAGTTAACTACAAATTAATCGCACTTTAATAAAATTCTTTGTTAATTACTATAAGTACATGTATTCTTCAGCATGGGCTCAGTTTTCCTTATCTTCTAATCTTCTAAAGATCTGACAATCACACTTTTAAATCAGTAGGCCCTATCTTTTAAGTCTCAATGACTTAAAGTCTCATTCAACATTCACCAACTTCAAAATAATCATCATAAAACAAAAATGACAGGAAGTTGTTAATGCTTCAATCATGATTCCACTACAAATCTACACAGTAATAGCTCTAGTCTTTTTAAATGGATTACATCTGACTTGAAGAGTTTAATCTTCATCATCTTTAAAGTCTCAATTTGATGCCTTAAGTCTTATCTACAAATCGCTACACGGTAAAGAATCATTTTAAATGATTTAAGCTTACGTCTTATTATAAGAGTTTATCCTGTCAAGAAAATTCAGTCATTAAACCAAGCATTCATGAAGTCTTTAAATGGATTTCCTCGTATTTTAAGAGCTCACTCTTTAAAGTGAAGCCAATTATTTATGCAAGAAACACGGCTTAAAAACGTCCATATTCGATTTATTTGCAAGGCTATTATGTGACTGCGTTAAAAATATTAATCGGCGTTAAAAATATTAATCGTAGTTAAAAATTATGCGTTAATCGCGGGCGTTAACGGCGATTAATCGACAGCACTAGAAAGAAGCGTTCTTAAGACGATTTGCGGATTTTAAATCGAGACTAAATTTGCTTGGCTTAGTGTACCGTACACATCTGACATTGACAATTAGCTCCTACGGAACTTCAGCTGGAGTTAGCCGACCCACAAAGTGACAATATTCTCAAAGAGCAGCTCAAAGGATCAGACCTAATGACATTCTTTTCTTCACTCAAAAAGGAAAATTCTCAAGTTCACAAACGTTTGCTTTAGAAATGTTTGTGTTATTCGCATCCACTTACAAATGTCAACAAAGATTTTCAAATTTCAAGATAACAAAAATCCTAATACAGATCTCAGTTAAGTGATCTAAACTTGAAGTCAATACTACGAATTGCAACCAATGCAATCACTCCTGATTATGGGAAACTTGTTAATGCATGTTCACAGTTGCATACATCTCACTCGTAACTGCCAAGGTATATTTAATATATCAAAAATAAGTAAACTTCTTTTCATGTTAGTCGTTATTAAAAGTTAAAAAATGTTTCTGCCCCCCCATTTGTTTGGCGTTTAATGTTGCCCAATGCGCAAAAGTTTGCCCACCTCTGGCCTACAATACTACTAACATTGGGCGTTGCCTAAAGTCTCAATACATTACGCTATCACCTACTTTACTCATTTATCTAGATATAATTTTTATAGCCGGCTCAGTTATAATGCGCGTACTGACCGCACACTGTCTGTGAGAAGATCAGGCGGCCACCCTCTTCCATACGCTGATACTACGAAAAAATGAAGTCACTGACACGTCATAACCAGGCAAGAGAACAATCGATACGTCAAAAGTCCGCACCTGGTTACCCAAGTCGACTCGTACGAGTCGAAAACGATTATGCCGACTCCATATACCAATCCCTAGTCTATGTGCTGGAATTGGTTTTTGTTTCACTACAAATTTACTGCTTTTTTAACGACTTTCGTTGACTTTCATCTTAATATTCTGTGACTGGAATGGTTCATCAACAGCTTGATGGGGGACAGGTTTCCAAGTGAAAGACAAGTCTCCCACCTGCAGAATTGCTAATTTCGTCTACGTCGGGAAACCTTGGACCTGGTGGAGCAAGGGCGAAGAGTGTCTTTAGTGCGGCACCGACCGTCATTGAAAGAAAATCTCCATTGTCTACCTTTCTGCGGGCGACGAATACATGTCCAATGCGTATCTGGTTGTTCGAGAGAGTCCCGGGCGCCGCGTCGTCTTCCATCTGCGAGGGACCTCTGGACGGTGAGGTAACCGTGAGCCATCGGCGGCGGATCATATCGCCTATCGACGTTCATCATCCTCAAATCTGCGTGCTACATAAACTCTGAACTTGCTGTTATCTGTGAATTGTGGATGATAATCTGTTGGTTGGGTTCTACTTGAGTGCTCGATCCTGCCTCTGACAACTTTTCTAATTCTCTAAGAAATGTTTACTAACTGATAGATTTAATGTTCGGAAGATGCAGAGTCGGATCCAGAGACAGAACACTAAAGTGTTTTCTCCATTTATCAAGCGGTAAAACTTGAATCTGCCTCGGAGAGAACGAATGCTATGGCTCCGGAGAAACACTGCTGAACGGCCATTTCACGCCGAGAGCAAAATATCGTATCGTGTCGTATTTGGAGGTGTGTATACTGTATAGCGCTGCTAACAGCTGAGGCCAAACAGCAGCGCTCCCAGTGCGAAGGCTCCGAGAGAAGAAAAAGGTTTTAAGCAAGGGAATGGATGTAGGAAGAGATCCAGAAAGTGACGTTAACCGTAGAGAGGAAGG
Organism: Allolobophora icterica; assembly: GCA_963556255.1. Classification (NCBI taxonomy): domain Eukaryota; kingdom Metazoa; phylum Annelida; class Clitellata; order Crassiclitellata; family Lumbricidae; genus Allolobophora; species Allolobophora icterica. Next base: position 36,353,693 of record OY744604.1, read on the forward strand.
AGGGGCATTACACAGGGTGGGCCCTATGCTGGCAAAGATCTAGTTTGAGCTAGAGTGGTCCTGGCACGTGGAAAAAAGAGGACATGCAGGTCGCGAGAGCGAGAGCGGAGAGGTCGGTGAGAAGCTGCAGAAAGAGGTTTAAAGAGAAAATAGGCAGCAATTTAGATGGGCGCCAGCGTAAAGCTGGGTTGGAGTCACCCAGCCTATGAAATCAGGTCTAGACCCAAACGCCATTACATTATTACCTTACATGACATTAGACTACAGTAGATGCGCATTGTAGGGATTTAGAAGTTTTGCATACGAACCCAGTGAAAGCCATGGCGTGATCGAATTTTGGAAGGTTTCCGTGTTGCTCCTCCAGCCACTCCTTGAGAGTTTTGATGATGACATCAGGGTCGAGTTGCATGCTGTGGTTGACCTGACGAACGTGGTTCTCGGACCATGGAGAGTCAGACCGATTCTGCAAAATAGAATCAATGGTCGGAGGGCAATTTATGGTTTGCCATTGGGATGTGGTCTGAACCGGTGGGGTGTAGTGTAGCACCTATCTTCTGCGAATGATATCTCGAGGGTTCTAGGACGATCGCTCATAGGACGATCGCTCATAGGACCATCGCTCATACGGACGATCGCTCATACGGACGATCGCTCATATGGACGATCGCTCATATGGATGATCGCTCATACGGACCATCGCTCATAGGATGATCACTCATTACAATTATTATTACAAACATTTTTAACGCGCGCAAAGTCACACAGAAATGCGAATCTGAGGCGCGGTTAGTCAGCCGCCAGGTGAAGAGCAATATGTTTGAAAGCCAGTGAGAAGTAATGATAGGGACGATAGCTCATGCGCTATGTTATTTATGAGCATCAAAGACTCGAGCAATCAGCTAGTAAGTAGTTTTGAAGCATATATGCACATCAAAGTTTAAACATTTCATGTAATTATATTTGTAAAGTCATGTGAAGTCAATTGGAAAGTTGATTAGTTGATTACTTTTATAATTGCTAGTTAATTGGATGTTAATTACTCGCGTTTTTCTTGGGACTGCAGAGCGATTGTGTGAAGCAGAAAACAATCTTCCTCCAGGGTGTTACTGGCGTCGAGCAACAGATCGTGTCATAAGGGCAGTGTCAACATACAATAAAACTGATATTCTGTCTTATCGTTCAAGTAGTGAACAATCTTCACGAATTTTCATGTGTTATTTACAACAAATGGATCCATAAAACAAACCTTGGCTTCTGAGAAATTATTAACAGCCTTACTATTTTTTTATAATTGATCGCGGTGTATCGTCCTGTGAGCGATCTTCCCATGAGCGATCGTCCATATGAGCGATCGTCCACATGAGCGATCGTCCTATGAGCGATAGTCCGTATACCATCTCAAGCTGGATTATTTTGTAATTATTATTCGCTACGTGGAAGTATTATAGTGTTGGTGTAATAAATTATGTTCTATTAAGGTAGGGTTCACCGTTAAGTTTTAATCATAAGTTTTTGCCTAGGGCCGCCAAATGTCTTGAGCCGGGCCTGACTAAACTTTGGAGGTATAGACTATATAGTGTAAACTTTCCAACAGTAAATGCATTTCAATTTAGCCAATGCTGAGTTTTTGTCTTTCTCGTTTCTCAAAGTAACGTGAATCCATTCCGCACCCTTTTCTTTTGGCATTTTAGATAACTTAGAAATATTTTTATAAAATTTATTTCTTGTACTTTTGCTATTTCATAAGGTATTTATTCCTCAAATGCCGACTTAAATAGTGAGGTAAATATTCTGACGTATCAACGTGCTTTTCTGTCTTATCGTTCAAGTAGCGAACAATCTACACGAGTTTTCATGTCTAATTTACAGCAAATGGATCCATAAAACAAACCTTGGCTTCTGAGTTATCATTAACAGCTTTACTATTTTTTTATAATTGATCGCGGTGCATCGTTCTATGAGCGATCGTCTACATGTATATGAGAGATCGTCCCTATGAGCGATAGTCCAATGAGCGATCGTCCTATGAGCGATAGTCCGTATACCATCTCAAGCAACCCTGGACGAGTTGCTTGTGTATACTTGTATGAAGCCTAAGATGCGCATTTGAGCCTAATCAACAAATAAATAAGTGAATAAATTCTTTCAAGGATCAGTATCCCTATCAATGATATATTTTTAATGGACGAATGTTCAAAGAAACATTCTCTGGCCAATTATGAATTGCGGATTTTTAAAATAGCTAAGTATGATACTGTAATTCAGGATGAACCCTCATCAGAAAAGTTGTCATTAAAGAGGAATTTATCGATTCGGTCGATGTTTAGACCAAATCAGTTATTGTCAGTAACCAACTACATTTGCTTGAAGAAAACATTTCAATCTTATCGATATATGGCATCACTTAGTCCAATATGGAAGGCCATCGAGAGATGGATTAAGGCGCTATATAAATGTCTAGATAACCAAGCGACTGTAATTAACTACTCTCTAGACATCTCTGAAAACGTAGACAGCCTCAACACCATCTTCTGATGTCTGGTTAATTCATCGAGACAGTGTGACCTTCTCTGTTACAATTTTTATGTTTACACTTTGTTGCAAAAACATCATTTTGAACAGATTAACATGTGCGATGCCAGTTAGAGAAGAGCCAGTAACCGTCGAAAATAGACATGGTAAGACTATAGAGACTATACACTATAGGCTCCAAAGGGTATAAACAGAATGAGACGGGAATAAGCCACCTTTGCAATCAAGAACAGTATTGCAAAGTCAAAATGGAAGCTCATTTCTAACACAAACAAGACATGGACAGCACAAACACGTTGGTAGTGCAAAGTCAAAATGGAAGCTCATTTCTAACACAAACAAGACATGGACAGCACAAACACGTTGGCAGTGGAAGGTTAATTTCATAAACAGCGATGATTTTGTGGCTCGCATCTCTCATTGTTGACCGAATCCTTATTGGTGAAATTAATTTTAGCAGATATTAGAAAGCAGGCCTTTCTAATATTAAAGATGTGCGTATTGCAAGCATCTTTCATAGTCTTGGAAGCATATAAAATTATGCTCTCAGCTAGCGAAGCCGTTAACCTAATCCAATCCAGCCTAGCCAAATTTAATCTCAGAACTTTTATAACGCCGTTGTAACAACTTAATGCACTGATCTAGAGTGCGTAATTAGTACAATAAAATAAATAAATACATAACATATTTAAGAGACGTATCTTTGGTTAGAACAACCTGTGTATGGGTACCTCAAATGGCGTATCACCCACTCTAAAAGATTACGATGGTAAAGAATCTCACCCGATATATTCTTTTAGTTGGGTCGACTCTATACAATTTTTGCTATAACAAAAACGTGCTATTCGATCAAGTTTATTATTTGCGTATGAATATGATTTTAATAAAATTTGGTTAAGTGCCAATACCTCAGCTATAAAAATGCCGGCAAGGCGTACTCGGATGCTGAGCTCGGTGTCGTTGTCCTGAATCTGTGCATATCTTGAGTCGACCTGAATGTCAAAAAACAAAATATTATGTCCAAATGGGAAGAATTGTCTTTGTTTACACTGAGGATTATATCGATCGCATCTACAATTGTTTACCGAATCCTCATCGGATAAATGAATTTCATCTTTATTAGAGCGAACGTTCCAGAGGATCCGATCACACAATTTTTGTGTAGGAACCCTCTATAACTGTAGCAAATGAAACTCAGGCCTCAGCTATAAATGAGCCAGCTTATAACCTGATAAAGTACGAAAAGGTGAACTTATGAAAAATAGTTAATTTTTTGATGTTATGTAAAAACAACAACTTCATGTCTAATAACAAGGCAAACGCCGATGGCACAAAAAAATTAAACTGAAAAAGCAGGTCAATTTTAGAAGGTCACTGCTGTGTAAGTAGGCCTACGTGTAAGTATGTAAGTATGTAAGTGACCTTTTGATGATGAAAGTCAAAACGCTCACATTTTACAAAATAGACAGTTGATGTAAAATTGTACTGGATTAACAGATACTAATAAAATAAATAAGGCTTATGACGCTTGATTCAAGATGTTCCAAGAATGGCTTTGTTCATTGGTAGCCGATGATGCATATTGTACCGATTCGAAGTATACCGCTCCATTAAGTCTGCCACCGCGATATTATCGGCAACAGATTTTATATTACTGGAATCTGTATAGTCCAGTTCTGAAGGCTCACGTAAGAAACACGTGTAAATTCATGACTCTTGTTTTTTAGTTGTTATAAGCTATGTGGAGGCTGCCATAGTTTACGGTGATGATTGTAGATGTCATTGAAACCATCCAAAACGAGAGAATTCCACGCGATTGACCTGATGGGTATCACAGAATCGGTCTCGAACGCAATATACCCACGAATGGACGAGACATATGCAAGCTAACGTCTAACAATTCACTAAAAGTACACACTCTTTCCGAACGAAATTTGGCAGCGACCGGATCTTATGCCAGCGAGATCGTGTTCTAAAGTGTTCTCTGTCGTTGATCCACACTTTGGAATTTAATACATTAAAGCGAGAAACAGCTTGAATAAGCTGTTTCTCGCGACTTCGCTGTTTGGGCTCTGGAGAAATCTAGATGCTACAATTACGAATTTACGATACTGTTAGTCCCTTAATGCCATTAATGTAAATACAAATCTCATCTGTTCAACTTGCACACTCACTGTAGCCTGGCTTGTGGTTTCTCCGACCTAGAAAGAAATTCTATTGGGCTCATTTTCAACAAATTACGATTGGTTAAACTCCGGTTTCACTTGAACCAACCATCGATCTTGAACTATTATGGCAGATGTTATATGAATCATTGAATTAGATCAGATCTAAACCACCGAAGAGATTCACCAGGTGGAGCTTGCAGTATCAGAATTGCAAGCATGTCTTAGACAGACGAACTGGGGGTAGGATATATAAGTAAATATATCCTAGTGTATGGATGATATGAACGAGTGATGACGGCGTTCTATTGACTGACCTCAGCAATGACGTGGCCATAGTATTCTTTGATGTACTGTATGGAGTCGTTGCTATTGTTGCTATGAAGTCGTAGGGCTCTTCTGTACAGACTGTTGTCTACGACGACCAGCGTATCGACAACGGCCTTCACGGAACCCTTGGATGACGTCATAGAGCGGCGTGAACGACTCACAAAGTCATTTGTTGAGGCAGCAACGGCAACTGAGTGCGTGTGTATGTTTGTATTTGTGTGTTTGTTTTTGTGAGTGTTTGTATGTGTTTGTATGAGTGTGTGTGCATGTTTGTTTTGTGTCGGAGTGGAAAAGAAACAAACCAATGAGACAAGCAATTAGGTCGACAGAACATTTGCAATACAAAACGCCGTTACTATTGGTAGCAGAAGCAGCAGAAGCAGCAGAAGTCACCATCACTTCCATTGTCGTCGTAGTCATAATCATGGTAATGGTCGTCTTTTGAAGCATTATCAACGTTGTTGCCATCGTTGTTGTCATCGTCGTCATTTCGTCAAATTATAGTCAACGTCATCGTCGACGTCCTCTTCGTCTTCGTCATGAATTGTAGGCCTATCATCATTGTAGGAACCTGCGAAACTTCGATATTCGATTTGGAAAAGAATCGACGGCTGTAGGCCTATTCGATTCGATTCGAATCGAAAAACGCCAAGATTCGAAAAATGATTAGCCCTTGACGCTCTTTGTTGAAAACTATTTCTTTTAATTGTTTACTACGCGTGGATTGGTGTTTGAATTGGTGTCACGACAAATGTATCACGGACAAATGGTTCACCGACAAATGGTTCACGACAAAATTAATGGTCTACGGACAAATGGTTCACGATCAATTTTTCATCGAGCCTCTAGTTTGAGGTCTATTTTCATCGACCATCCAGCCTCTAGTTTTGGCTCTATCCTCATCGGTCATCCAGCTTCTAGCTATGTTAGAATTTTACTATCAACTTTTTCATCGCTAATCCAGCTTTTAGTTTGAGCTGGATTATCGTTGAATAAAACTGAAACTAGAAACTAGATTCTCGATGAAAATCTAGCTCAAACTAGTAGCTGGAAGATCGTGAACCATTTGCCGTGAATAATTTCTCCTTGAACCATCTGTCGTGAACCATTTGTCGTGCACCATTTGTCGTGAACCATTTGTCTTGGAACTGTTGGTTGAATTGCTGCGTGCAACGCGGCACGCGACGACATTTAATTCTGTTAATTGATTTAATTTTTAGTTTAATTGATTTTAAAGTGTAGAATAGTTATTAGGCTACCAATAATAATATTGATATATATTGATAACTTAGTTACTGTGGTACGTCTGTGTTATCAAGTGCACACTAAATAAATATCAAACGGGTACCCGCGGATTCGAATCGAGATTCGAATCGAATTCGAACTTTCAGAGCCGATTCAATTCGAGATTCGATTAGACTGAAAATTTGTGTTTCGCAGGTCCCTACATCATTGTTGTCGTGATCATCACCATTGTCACCATCACTGTGTTTCTTCTTTCTTCCTTCTACATGAACACCGGAATCTTGGCCAGCAGCATAATTATTATTCTCATCATCAGTAGTAGCACCAAACAGGTAAAAGAGACAAATGTGTTCCCCTAATTAATACTGGCATTTTAATTTAAAGACCATTTATAATCGGTTTAGAATATTTAACTAAAGTCAACTCTCTAAAGTAGCTCTGTGGTCCAACCGATTAGCGCGCTTGGTATGTAACCCAACGTTTGTGGTTTCGTGCCTGCTTAAATAACTGATTATGGAAAAAGACCTAGGGTAAGTTGTTGGCACACATTTGTCACTATTACCAGGCGAAGCTGTGCAACGAGACGCAAGTTATGCTATGAACTGGTCTCATTTACCCAACTAGGAGCCGCAACACCCATGTGTTGAGCCACAGCCCGAAGTGGAAAAATAATATGTTGAGCGCTTTTTCCGTATATGATGAATGACTTACTTTTACTTGAAATAAACATCTGGGGCCAGAAACATTACGTTACTCCAATGGCTGGCCCTCTGTCCTGGACCTTCGTCCATCGACGACTGAAAGGCCGAAGAGTCCTATTACGCATACACATGTATTAAGCGCCAATATCTAACGACCAAGCATCAATCGATGGCGCTGAGTAATTGCGAGAGAAGGAATTGCTCAAGGTCCCTACACAGCAACCGTCCCAGAGGAGGCTCCAACAAGCACTCACCGAGTTGCAAGGCGCTCTAACCATTCGGCTACTGTATCCCAACAGTTCGAATACCGATCGTATGCACTCCGCATGGGCACAGGAGCTTCGCTTTACATTAGTCCACATGTTTTGGATTACAAGATTAACTACCGTGATTTTTGTGTTTGTTCTGCCGTTTTGCTGACGGAATTTGTTTAATATCTCTTTCGTCATCAACTTCATCCTCGTCGTCATCTTCCGGAATTTCCCTGACCTTGTTTCCGGGGCCAGAGGACTTCATGGGCTTATCAGCTCCCTGGAAACGCAATCAGGCATGTTCTACTTAATTTTTAATATGACTGAGAACGGCAGCATAAGATAACCAAGCATCACAAAAAAACTACCTAGCTGTTTTATAGCATAGCATATAACAGGAAAATATAGCATAACAACATGGCATACTGTTGCGGGTGCAATTGTTATGTCATATAACGTGAAGAACTTCTATGCGCCCAGAAGCCGTTCCTCGTTTAGCACATGGATTAACAGTGTGTGGGACTGGATTACCACAAGTCTAAAGTTACACTTGTAGCCGACCATTAGGGTGATCCTCTTATTCTTCTTTCTGCTGATCTGTGCTGGAAAAAAGTGACACGATCGTCTGAACTTGATGTAACTTGAATAGATTTGATGTGATGTAAGTGTCCATTCTTAGAAAGAACTGAATTCACTGAGCTGGATCTGATCTTCTCACCGACGGCGTAGTCAGTGGACTCACTGTAGCTGAGTCGGCTAGGAGGCACAGGGGAACAGAAATGTCGATACAAAATTCTGTCCTGGCGGGAATTTGAACTCCGACATCTCAGCTGACAGTCCAGCACCTTGTCTACTAGAGTATCACGCATCCCGTTTTCTTCTTCTTTATAATTATAAGAACTTGTGCTATAATGAAGCGCGATATAAGCGTAGTTTGGTGTAGTCGGTCAAAAACTTACAGCATATTCTTCGACGACATCGTTGACGAGGTTAACAACAGATGCTCCATGCAGTCCATTAAACCCTTCGTCATCAATCGACGGACTCTGCTCATCGCTGTCCCCATCCAGAGCCCTCGACCGACGCCATCTGTTGCCCGTTTTGGCCACCGAGAAAGCTGAAGAAACAGGAAGACGCTGTCATGAATAAAACTTCCGAACATGTGCTACAGGATTCGCCAAATCGCGCTCCGAAAATATATATCAAGAAAAGTAGAGGTAAAGGTAAAAATAGAGGTAAATGTAAAGGTAAATGTGAACGTAGAGGGAAAGGTAGATGTAAAGGTAAAAGTATACGTAGACGTAAAGGTAGAGACAGAGATATATACTGAGGCAAAAGTTTAGGTAAAGGTGAAGAAAAATGCAAGGGTACATAGTATTTCACAGAAATAGGAATGGTGTGGAAATATTCTAACAAAGGAGGACATTCACGCGCCTTTATAGCACCCTTCTATAGTTCTCCCCCAGTCTGAATGCTAAAAACCGAAAAATGAAAGGCAGAGGCGGATCTTCACCCACCGAAAGCCGGGCAGCACACAACCTGGAGACGAGCTCAAACCGGGAGATTAGCAGAGATATGGAAGCGACGGTGACCCGTCAAAAGCGCCCCGGACAAAAGCGCCCCGACAAATGCGCCCCGACAAAAGCGCCATAAAATTACCGACAAAATCGCCCCGACAAAGGCGCCACGCGATTGTCATTTTCGCTTCATTTGCATCGCTAATCCAGCCTCTAGTTTAAGCGCGATTTTCATCGTTTATCCAGCTTCTAGCTTGAACTATATTTTCATAGCTTAGCCAGCTTCTATTTTGAACGATATTTGCATCGCTAATCCAGCTTTCAGTTTAAGCTCGATTTTTATCTCTTATCTATCTTGTAGTTTTAGCTTCTAGTTTAATAAAACTCACACTATAAGCTGGATTACAGTTGAAAACAGCTAAAACAAGATGTTGGGATATATTAAATCATAGCTCACAAAATCTTTTAAGAAAAATGTATGTTATGTAGGCTAACACGAAATTATAAACACAATGAAAACTTTAATAAGAGAATTGTTAAAGTCAGACAGTAGAAGCTGGATAAGCGATGAAAATATAGTTCAAACTAAAAGCTGCATAAGCGATGAAAATCGCGCTTAAACTAGAACCTGAATTAGCGATGCGAATATGACAATCGCGGGGCGCTTTTGTCGGGTCGATTTTGTCTGTAATTTTATGGCGCTTTTGTCGGGGTGCATTTGTCGGGGCGCTTTTGTCCGGGGCGCTTTTGACGGGGCGTCGGAAGCGACAACACTCCGATGAGAGGTACGCCAGTGATGATGATGATGATGATGATGATGATGATGATGATGATGATGATGATGATGATGATGATGATGATGATGATGATGATGAGGTGATGACGACGACGATATTGATGATCATCAGTGTTTAAACTAGGCACCTCTAGGCTGACTTTCCTCCAGGATTTATTCCCCATAGAATATAACAAAATTATAATAGTTTTGAGTTGTTGTTGTTGTTGTTGTTGTTGTTGACATTATGATATTAAATGAACTGTTAGCCTATAGCAAGTCTTATTATAACAGTATAGTTATATAATTATATTATTTACTATTGTATGATATAATGATATTATTTACTGTTATAGTAATTTATACGATCTTGCAATATTATAATCATAATCTACTGTGATAGAATATTTGTACCAAAATTATATTTGTATTTGTACAACGAAATAGATTCTCTACAGTGTTCACCTTATGGCGTTCTTGGAAATATTACATGAACTGTTATAATGAATTATGATATTATTTACTATTATAAGATATAATGATATTATTTACTATTATAATATATGATACCATCATATTATAATGAATATAAACTACTGTTAGTACAATATTTGTACAAATAATTCTCTCCAGTGTTCACCTTATGGCGTTCTTGGAAATTGAATGTATTTTCTAGTGTTTACATTAATCTAAATAAATTTCTGGTTTGCTGGTATTGTCTGCAGTTGAACTCAAACACTACACAAACTACTTCTTAGCTACAAGTGACAGCTGGTTCTGCTGCTGCTCCGATCATTCGATGCAATGTTAAGATACACTCATTAGGAGTATTATCTTGACACTGCACCGGAGCAGCAGCAGAACTGAGTTTAAGAACTTGATGAATAAAGAAATTATTATTATTATTACATTAATTATTATTATGTTTATTGAAGTCTTAAACCACTCCCGTCAGCACTGAAATAATCAAGCAATTTTGTTAAAATGACAGCTTTGAATGCTACCATTACAGTGTGGCAATTCAAAAAATTCTTTAAAAATTCCGGAAGGACACATTCAACTCTCCAAACCCTCCCCCTGCTCGACGCTGCGAAACTCGGCAACGTCCTTAGGGCGCTCGTTCGTCACCCACTCCCCATACCATGTTCCCCGTCCAGAAGACGGGGACTAGATTAAACACTGAAAGACGATCATAAGGATGATGATGGTGATAATGATGGCGATGATGACTATATTGCTCATTTACTTATGACCGTTTCGGTAAGCAGCGAGATCGTCAGGAGGACAAAGATGAAGCGAGCCATCGTGAACCCCAGTCTTTCGTGAAGTAGGTATGTAATCGTTGAAAATCTGGAACCGACGAATTTGATAATCGATTTTGCCAGGAGAATTTATACCGTCAAAATTGAAAATAGTACAATAAATTTTGAACAAGCAGCTGGGTTTTGAGATTAGGCTTACGTGCTGTGTGCACCGAAAATGAACTTTTGTAGCAGATCGGCGCCAACGAAGATTAAGAAAACTTAGAGAAACGACTTGTAGCCTAACAGTTGAAAGAAATTAGTTTCCTTCAGAAGGGTCGATGAGAATCTAAGATAAGTAATATAAATCTGTATTTTTATGAAAAACTCGATAAGATAAGCTAGATTTATGTTAACGACCTTTGCGTCCAAATATTTCCAGCTGGTCTACCGTGGCTAGGATATAGAGTGTTTGCACAGTAACGTAACAGCTTCATTTCCATATGCCATATAAAGTAATCCGCCATATTGGAGTCCTAACAATATGGCCGATCACAGTCTCGCACTTAAGGCCACGCCCATCTGCAAACACTCTGTACTAACCACAAGGTTGAAATATGGCACTTGAATAATTGAATGGCAACCGCCAGATGGCCAAGATATCTGTGTTCTTCGTTTTCCCGACATTTTGTTGTGATGGTTTGCGTCTCTTGAATTTATAGATAGGAAGTGCAACTCCTCTTACAACTAGTTTGGTTGTCATTGAGTAAGTGGTACATAACTACATATGCCATTAAGTGATATTGCGACTGCGAAATATCTTGGTTGGTTAAAAATTGGTCTTTAACTTTAGCTCACTGCCCTAGTAAGACTTGCCTATTTCAAAGGTGCTCTCGTGCCAGGGTCGTTTATGAGTAAGCATTGTTAGTTCCTTTACTCACTAACGCGACAGAGTTGAATTAAGCGGGTAGAAGCGGGCAATTATAAACCTTACTGAGGCAAGTGAACTCACCATTAATTCACTTGAGACTTATTTTCGGTCTGCATTGAAGCTTAAGACTATGATTTTGTCTGGCCTAAAGGGCAGAGAGAACGATATCAACCGGTGAATGTAACAGCTGAACATGGCCAGACAAAATCATAGCATCAAACCTTGAATGAGGACAGAATATCAGTTTCTTCAGTGGTCCGGAAGACGAGATCAGGCATCGAGCGATTTGAGAAACTACGCCGCACACTGTAGGCTACACAACATGCTTGAAAGCCACTTTATACATACACCAGAGACTGATTGTAATATATGGCGTGGCTCAGGAGCGTAGCCAGACTTCATTTCAAGAGGAGGCAACTAGTGTTTTTCAAAACTTTTATGCAGTGGCGGCGATCTTGTTTGAGAGGTGAGGGGGAAATTTTTCTGCGTCCGAAGGGCGGTAGCAAAAACCTCTCAGAATTTCTGAATTTCGCTCTGAAAATTTATGAATTTCGGCATGTTTACAAAAATTTTTGCTACGATAAAAAGTTGACGACCTTTTTTTTAGTCATCAATGCATTCGATTACCTTTTTTGGGGAATTTGTTCTTCCGTTCAAGAGGAGGCAATATCCACCTCTAATGGGCTGTGATTGAGGATCCAGAGTTATAACCCAAGGGAAGTTTAAAAATCTGCAAAACTAAGAGGAGGCAAATGCCTCCACTTGCCTCCATGTAGCTACTCCTATGGCGTGGCGCAGGCAGCGCTTTTGTGAGGTACTCAAAAGGCGCTTTTTACAGTAAGTGTCCAGATACATACATGGATACACGCGCCTTTTACAGTAACCGTTTACATGTACTATGGCTTGATTTAATAAGTGATACCTTTATTGTAATCTAATGCGGTAACATTGCAGATAGACACTAGACAGGTCTTCTTAAATATCTTCGGCTTGTAATGTAAACCTACTACTGTGTTGTGTTAGTACGGATCTTACGCCAGTCTTAACCTTTTTTGACCCAACGTTCCCAAAGTGGAACAGATTATAAAAACTCCTGGGGAGACAGTTAAGCAGACTATAAGTGATCTCATAAATTTTCATTGGCTTGGCCAACGATGGAGGAGTGTTTATTTACTTTGATTTCGAGTCTGTTTTGGTAAATATTAATTATAGTTGTGGTGCAAATCGGACAAAAATTGACATTTATGCTTCTAAATATTGAAAATAACTGTATGTTACAAGCACGTGACAATTAATTGTTTTTATTGTACATTTTGAATGAACTGCGTTTGTTTTGCCTGTATGTGGTCAAATTTTTCAGTGGTAGCGCTTTATGCCTGAGCAACGTAGCTGATTTCGAATGTGTTCCACTTTGGGAACGTTGGGTCACTGTCCTTACACGTACCACTATTTTGCGTTGCTACTGAAAATTGCCTGTTGTAACTCCACAATTACATTGATTGTAGTTCTGATTGTTGTTGTTTTTGTTGTTGTTGTTGTTATTATTATTATTATTATTATTATTATTATTATTATTATTATTATTATTATTATTATTATTATTATTGTTATTATTATTATTATTATTATTATTATTATTATTATTATTATTTTTATTATTATTATTATTATTATTATTATTATTGTAATAAAATCTGTGTTATGGTATCATCACGAGGTATAGTTAGGTCCAGCTTGGATGGGTCCGCCGGTCCTCAATCCCGGGCAGCTCCGACATGGTGCCCTGGTATGCGACTGCATTGAAACGATGAGATGTTATCGACATACTCTTGAAGAGGAAGTCTGTCTTGCGGGCGTCGCAATTGGTTCTTGTCAACCGGCGGCCTATTTCGGAAACGGTGGGGCCCAGTATTTCCACGGCGATCGGCACGAGGTTGTATCTCTTCTGGAGTTTTGGATATTTCGTGTGCTTCCTTGTGGACCCCCTTTCCGCTGCGTCCCCGGCCGCGACCGCAGTCTCGGGGAGATATGATGCGGCCATCATATCCAACACTGTCGCGTCCCATATC